>JAAAWM010010339.1:0-39095 GCA_036873465.1 Thinopyrum obtusiflorum | reverse complement strand
CACTTAAGGTTCGATGACGCTAGGGTTATAAAGGAAGTTTGTATGTGGTTACCAAATGTTATTCGGAGTCCCGGATGAGATCCCGGACGTCACGAGGAGTTCTGAAATGGTCCGGAGGTAAAGATTTATATATGGGAAGTCCTGTTTTGGTCACCGGACAAGTTTCGGGGTCACCGATATTGTACCGGGACCACCGGAAGGGTCCCAGGGGTCCACCGGGTGGGGCCACCTGCCCCGGGGGGCCACATGGGCTGTAGGGGTGTGCACCTTGGCCTATATGGGCCAAGGGCACCAGCCCCAAGAGGCCCATGCGCCAAAGGATAAGGAAAGGAAGAGTCCTAAAGGGGGAAGGCACCTCCGAGGTGCCTTGGGGAGGAGGGACTCCTCCTAGCCGCACCCTTCCTTGGAGGAAGGGCCAAGGCTGCGCCTCCCCCCTCTCCCTTGCCCCTATATATATGTGGGGGCTAGGAGGGCAGCCATACCAATGTTATGGTGCAGCCCTCCCCTTCTCCCAAGTCCTTCTCCTCTCCCGTGGTGCTTGGCGAAGCCCTGCAGGATTGCCACGCTCCTCCACCACCACGTAGTTCGTATGCTAAAGCTTTTCTAAATGTCAAGTATCATTTCCTTAGACCATGAGATTGCGCAACTCCCGGATACCGTAGGAGTGCTTTGGGTGTGCCAAACGTTACAAGGTAACTGGGTGGCTATAAAGGTACACTACGGGTATCTCCAAAAGTGTCTGTTGGGTTGGCACGAATCGAGACTGGGATTTGTCACTCCGTGTGACGGAGAGGTATCTCTGGGCCCACTCGGTAGGACATCATCATAATGTGCACAATGTGACCAAGGAGTTGATCACGGGATGATGTGTTACGGAACGAGTAAAGAGACTTGCCGGTAACGATATTGAACAAGGTATCGGGATACCGACGATCGAATCTCGGGCAAGTATCGTACCCCCCCCCCCCCCCCCCCCCCCCCCCCCCCCCCCCCCCCCCCCCCCCCCCCCCCCCCCCCCCCCCCCCCCCCCCCCCCCCCCCCCCCCCCCCCCCCCCCCCCCCCCCCCCCCCCCCCCCCCCCCCCCCCCCCCCCCCCCCCCCCCCCCCCCCCCCCCCCCCCCCCCCCCCCCCCCCCCCCCCCCCCCCCCCCCCCCCCCCCCCCCCCCCCCCCCCCCCCCCCCCCCCCCCCCCCCCCCCCCCCCCCCCCCCCCCCCCCCCCCCCCCCCCCCCCCCCCCCCCCCCCCCCCCCCCCCCCCCCCCCCCCCCCCCCCCCCCCCCCCCCCCCCCCCCCCCCCCCCCCCCCCCCCCCCCCCCCCCCCCCCCCCCCCCCCCCCCCCCCCCCCCCCCCCCCCCCCCCCCCCCCCCCCCCCCCCCCCCCCCCCCCCCCCCCCCCCCCCCCCCCCCCCCCCCCCCCCCCCCCCCCCCCCCCCCCCCCCCCCCCCCCCCCCCCCCCCCCCCCCCCCCCCCCCCCCCCCCCCCCCCCCCCCCCCCCCCCCCCCCCCCCCCCCCCCCCCCCCCCCCCCCCCCCCCCCCCCCCCCCCCCCCCCCCCCCCCCCCCCCCCCCCCCCCCCCCCCCCCCCCCCCCCCCCCCCCCCCCCCCCCCCCCCCCCCCCCCCCCCCCCCCCCCCCCCCCCCCCCCCCCCCCCCCCCCCCCCCCCCCCCCCCCCCCCCCCCCCCCCCCCCCCCCCCCCCCCCCCCCCCCCCCCCCCCCCCCCCCCCCCCCCCCCCCCCCCCCCCCCCCCCCCCCCCCCCCCCCCCCCCCCCCCCCCCCCCCCCCCCCCCCCCCCCCCCCCCCCCCCCCCCCCCCCCCCCCCCCCCCCCCCCCCCCCCCCCCCCCCCCCCCCCCCCCCCCCCCCCCCCCCCCCCCCCCCCCCCCCCCCCCCCCCCCCCCCCCCCCCCCCCCCCCCCCCCCCCCCCCCCCCCCCCCCCCCCCCCCCCCCCCCCCCCCCCCCCCCCCCCCCCCCCCCCCCCCCCCCCCCCCCCCCCCCCCCCCCCCCCCCCCCCCCCCCCCCCCCCCCCCCCCCCCCCCCCCCCCCCCCCCCCCCCCCCCCCCCCCCCCCCCCCCCCCCCCCCCCCCCCCCCCCCCCCCCCCCCCCCCCCCCCCCCCCCCCCGCTGAAGTTAGGCTGGTCATAGTGGGAGTAACTTAGCAAGTAACATAGCGCATTTCAAGACAAGTTTGCTTATGTGGCATATAGTTAATGAGGAGAGAAATGTTTGGAGTAACATAATATGTTACTATAACATAACGCAAACCAAAGCAAAATGAGTCTATAATGTAATAAATGCAATCATCTATGATACTACTTGTATGTTACTTTGCACTATGAAGGTAGTAACAAAGACTAGTGTCATATGCATGACACTAGTCTAAGTTACTCCCCACTATAACCAGCCTTAGAGAAACGACGAGGCTGAAGAGATTGCTCTAGCACGGACTCCAAGAAATAATATGGTGTCAGATGGATGTCGTGGTGGTGGCGTGTGCCGTACTCCTGGACGTGAATGCTTGTTCTGGCCCATGCCACCCTACTACTCCTACTACTTACTCCTACTAGTATATAGTATACTAGTATCGAGGATTCGAGGTGCTGGTTACGTACAACGAACACATTAACATATGGCTACAGTAAAAACACCCGCCCGACGCGCGAAGCATGTGAAGCTAGTACAAATTTAGAGAAGCGACTCGAAAGCCATTCATAAATTTAGTAAGTTTATCACAGGCATATCATTTTATTACATACAACAGGTCATCAACCCACATCGACAACGAGGATACATTATAAATACTAAAGTTTTCACCACACAACAAATAACAAGCCATGAAATGAACTTCAACTCAACCATTCCGCGGCGTTGGAAACGCTTGCTTTGAACCACAACTGATTCTCTGGGACGGGCCATCTGTTGTCGCCCCCCCCCCCCCCCCCCCCCCCCCCCCCCCCCCCCCCCCCCCCCCCCCCCCCCCCCCCCCCCCCCCCCCCCCCCCCCCCCCCCCCCCCCCCCCCCCCCCCCCCCCCCCCCCCCCCCCCCCCCCCCCCCCCCCCCCCCCCCCCCCCCCCCCCCCCCCCCCCCCCCCCCCCCCCCCCCCCCCCCCCCCCCCCCCCCCCCCCCCCCCCCCCCCCCCCCCCCCCCCCCCCCCCCCCCCCCCCCCCCCCCCCCCCCCCCCCCCCCCCCCCCCCCCCCCCCCCCCCCCCCCCCCCCCCCCCCCCCCCCCCCCCCCCCCCCCCCCCCCCCCCCCCCCCCCCCCCCCCCCCCCCCCCCCCCCCCCCCCCCCCCCCCCCCCCCCCCCCCCCCCCCCCCCCCCCCCCCCCCCCCCCCCCCCCCCCCCCCCCCCCCCCCCCCCCCCCCCCCCCCCCCCCCCCCCCCCCCCCCCCCCCCCCCCCCCCCCCCCCCCCCCCCCCCCCCCCCCCCCCCCCCCCCCCCCCCCCCCCCCCCCCCCCCCCCCCCCCCCCCCCCCCCCCCCCCCCCCCCCCCCCCCCCCCCCCCCCCCCCCCCCCCCCCCCCCCCCCCCCCCCCCCCCCCCCCCCCCCCCCCCCCCCCCCCCCCCCCCCCCCCCCCCCCCCCCCCCCCCCCCCCCCCCCCCCCCCCCCCCCCCCCCCCCCCCCCCCCCCCCCCCCCCCCCCCCCCCCCCCCCCCCCCCCCCCCCCCCCCCCCCCCCCCCCCCCCCCCCCCCCCCCCCCCCCCCCCCCCCCCCCCCCCCCCCCCCCCCCCCCCCCCCCCCCCCCCCCCCCCCCCCCCCCCCCCCCCCCCCCCCCCCCCCCCCCCCCCCCCCCCCCCCCCCCCCCCCCCCCCCCCCCCCCCCCCCCCCCCCCCCCCCCCCCCCCCCCCCCCCCCCCCCCCCCCCCCCCCCCCCCCCCCCCCCCCCCCCCCCCCCCCCCCCCCCCCCCCCCCCCCCCCCCCCCCCCCCCCCCCCCCCCCCCCCCCCCCCCCCCCCCCCCCCCCCCCCCCCCCCCCCCCCCCCCCCCCCCCCCCCCCCCCCCCCCCCCCCCCCCCCCCCCCCCCCCCCCCCCCCCCCCCCCCCCCCCCCCCCCCCCCCCCCCCCCCCCCCCCCCCCCCCCCCCCCCCCCCCCCCCCCCCCCCCCCCCCCCCCCCCCCCCCCCCCCCCCCCCCCCCCCCCCCCCCCCCCCCCCCCCCCCCCCCCCCCCCCCCCCCCCCCCCCCCCCCCCCCCCCCCCCCCCCCCCCCCCCCCCCCCCCCCCCCCCCCCCCCCCCCCCCCCCCCCCCCCCCCCCCCCCCCCCCCCCCCCCCCCCCCCCCCCCCCCCCCCCCCCCCCCCCCCCCCCCCCCCCCCCCCCCCCCCCCCCCCCCCCCCCCCCCCCCCCCCCCCCCCCCCCCCCCCCCCCCCCCCCCCCCCCCCCCCCCCCCCCCCCCCCCCCCCCCCCCCCCCCCCCCCCCCCCCCCCCCCCCCCCCCCCCCCCCCCCCCCCCCCCCCCCCCCCCCCCCCCCCCCCCCCCCCCCCCCCCCCCCCCCCCCCCCCCCCCCCCCCCCCCCCCCCCCCCCCCCCCCCCCCCCCCCCCCCCCCCCCCCCCCCCCCCCCCCCCCCCCCCCCCCCCCCCCCCCCCCCCCCCCCCCCCCCCCCCCCCCCCCCCCCCCCCCCCCCCCCCCCCCCCCCCCCCCCCCCCCCCCCCCCCCCCCCCCCCCCCCCCCCCCCCCCCCCCCCCCCCCCCCCCCCCCCCCCCCCCCCCCCCCCCCCCCCCCCCCCCCCCCCCCCCCCCCCCCCCCCCCCCCCCCCCCCCCCCCCCCCCCCCCCCCCCCCCCCCCCCCCCCCCCCCCCCCCCCCCCCCCCCCCCCCCCCCCCCCCCCCCCCCCCCCCCCCCCCCCCCCCCCCCCCCCCCCCCCCCCCCCCCCCCCCCCCCCCCCCCCCCCCCCCCCCCCCCCCCCCCCCCCCCCCCCCCCTTTTTTTAACTGTAGCCACAATATGGGCTGTAATGCTAACATAAAGAATATGGGCTCCAAAAAACCCGTAAGAATTAGCAAATGGGCTGTAAATTATTTGAAATAATGGCAGATGGGTTGTATGCTGTTTTCCACAGATTTGAGGATTTCCACAGATGGCCTGTATACTATTGGATGTCCATCCAACGGCCGTCGTGCTTCTTCAATCTCTGCTCTTCCTGCTCCAGCCGCTCAAACAAGCGCCGGCGGGACTGCCTGCTCCCTCCTCCCCGCGGCCGGCTGTTCTGCCGCGCAGGCCTCACCGCCCCACCATACTCCCATTGCTGGCCTAGCCATCCCTCTAGTCACCCACACCTGCTGTTATTCTCCAGCGACGGCAGACGAACCAGTAAACCCTCGTACAGTCGTACTCCCCTCCACGTGGGAAACAAAAACAATGGCCGAGTCTTCCCTGCCTCCGTGTCATTCCCTTCCTAGGCCACGTCGTTGTCCACCGCCCTGGTGCTCTCGGCGTGGCGTGGTCAGCATGGTCAATGACCGACATGCATCTGAAGTGAACTGTACGTGGAGAGGCTGACAGCTGGGTCCGCAAGGAAATGCCTCCTTATTACACGCAAAATAATGATTTCCTCCACCTGACATCTGGGACCCACCGAAACGGCCTCTATATTTCGCGAAAAAACATTACCGTCGCTGACAGCTCGGACCCACCAGCTATATCTTTGCACGCAAGGAAGTGTCTCCTTATTACGCACAAAAAAAATGAATACTCCCCCTGCTAGATGGGACCCAGTATAGTGGGCCTACTAAGTTGACGGGGAAGAAGGGCTTTGTCAACTTAGTCAATATGCACGATTCCCCCCCCCCCCCCCCCCCCCCCCCCCCCCCCCCCCCCCCCCCCCCCCCCCCCCCGCTGTGAAACTTGAATTTGATGACATAGTTTGCTGTTGGACTGCAATTTGCTCAATGTCTTCGAATGAGAACAAAGCTGACCCGACAGGTCCTCTGCTAATTTATTTATTTATTACCAAAAGGGCCTCTGCTATTTATTTATTTATTTATGAGCAAAAGGGGATACCCCCTGATTTCCGTTAATAGAAATCATTAGATGTTCACAACACTACGCCCAGCCTGCTACACAGGTTTCATTCATTACTAGTTTCAGCAAAGTGCTCATGTCATAGCCACTGAATACATCACGAGTGCTACATACACTGCAAATAAAGAGACAATCATTATCTTCACAAGCTCTTTCATCTCCTCATTACTGTCAAGGCTGTTCAGCAGCTGTTGCTTGGCCATGATCAGAGGAACTACATCTTTAACCTTCTGCTCTGCATCTTCCTCTTCTGCCGTTCCTTCAGTTACTTGTCCAACACCCCAACCTGCTGGTATTGGGATTCCTCGGCTAACCAAATAATCAGCGTAGTTGCACTCCCCCACATCAGCAACTTCCCAGAAATACAAATCACACGAATCTTCCCTTTTCTGCATGAATCAAATTGGAAGATCATCAACCAAACTATTAAAAAAATCAGCAACTGAAAGCAGCAGAACAACACTTAAACATATTATTACCCCATGATTCGGGCATTTGTAGAAGACTCGGCCAGGGTTGAGGATTGTGGTTGAGACGCGACGGATGACTCTGCGTGATTTGCAGCAGTGGCACGACACCAATGGCAGCGGGTTGCGATGAGCAACCGGCTGCGGTGCGCGTGCCGGCGGGGGTGTGATGAGACCCACAGGCGATGGTACGGGTGTTGACTTGGCGCATATTTGGTTGTTGCCTGCTGAAGAGCAGGTGGACGAGCAGCCAGCGGACATGGTTGCTGCGGCCAGAGCTTCTGATGCTAGGCAGAGTAAGTAGAGAAGAGGAGAAGCGAACGTTGGATATGTCAGTTTCATTACTTGCAGAGTAGCATAGCACCATATATAGTCATAGTCTACGTTTGGATTCGAACCAGCTACAGGAGCACGTCTCTCTTTTTTCTAAAACTCAGCAATGTCTCTTTACTGGTACACTAGCTTGTTCTGTACGCCTTCTCAAGTCTTTGATTCCTCCACCTGACATCTGGGACCCACCGGAAGGGTCTCCGTATTTTGCAAAAAAACGTGCCCCCCGCTGACAGGTCGGACCCACCAGCTATCTTCCCCCCCCCCCCCCCCCCCCCCCCCCCCCCCCCCCCCCCCCCCCCCCCCCCCCCCCCCCCCCCCCCCCCCCCCCCCCCCCCCCCCCCCCCCCCCCCCCCCCCCCCCCCCCCCCCCCTTCCATCGGACGTGGACTGTACGTGGAGAGGCTGACAGCTGGGTCCCAGCATCGTGGGAGGCTGACTTGTGGGCCTACCAAGTTGACGGGGATGGAGGGCTTTGTCAACTTAGTCAATATGAACGATTCTAGCTCCAGTTACCGTACGGGCAGTAGTGCTTCTTCAACCTCTGGTCTTCTTGCTCCAGCCGCCCAAACCAGCGCCGGTCGTGCCGCGTGCTCCTGCCTCCCGTGGCCGGCTGTGATGCCGCGAAGGCCTCACCGCCCCCTACTACTCCCACCGCTCGCCAGGCCATCCCTGTACTCACCCACACCCCCAGTTATTCTGCGGCGACGGCAGCCTCACACCGCAGCCGAACCAGTGAACCCTCATACTCCTCTCCGCGTGGGCATCCACTGCCGCGTCTTCCCCGGATCCGCGTTGTCCCCTTCCTAGGCCTCGCCATCGTCCACCGCCTTGGTGCTCTCGGCGCGGCGTGGTCAATGTGGTCAACGACCGACTTCTATCGGAAGAGTACTATACGTGGAGAGGCTGACAGCTGGGTCCACGGCCGCAGCTGGGTCCATGGCCACAGCCCAGTTTTTTTGTGATTTGCCAAGTAAGTCGCTTTGTCAGGCCTGTTGGGCTGCAAATCTTTCAAGACGAGGAGAGCTTCATTCGGCTGGCCGAGAAAATGGCCTATCAGTAATGAGAAATGGGTTGTACATTTTTAAAACACATCAAACCGGCAATTAGTTTCAAATTTATTTTTTTCATTTCGATATTTTAAATTGCATTAATTTTTATGCGTGGACAATTTGTTGGATTTTATATTGATATACATTTATTTTTAAAATCAGTTTGAATGTGACTCGAAATTTCGGGATTAAAAACAGTTTGGACCGCACCGAAATATGCAAAATTTCATATAATTTTTTAACCGTTGCCACAATATGGGCTGTAATGCTAACAAAAAGAATATGGGCTCCAAAAAAACCTTAAGAATTAGCAAATGGGCTGTAAATTATTAGAAATAATGGCAGATGGGCTGTATGCTGTTTTCCACAGATTTGAGGCTTTCCTAAAAAAAAGTTGACGCACAAGCAGCGACTGTTGGATGTCCATCCAACGGCCGTCGTGCTTCTTCAATCTCTGCTCTTCCTGCTCCAGCCGCTCAAACAAGCGCCGGCGGGACTGCCTGCTCCCTCCTCCCCGCGGCCGGCTGTGCTGTCACGCAGGCCTCACCACCCCACCGTACTCCCATCGCTGGCCTAGCCATCCCTCTACTCACCCACACCTGCTGTTATTCTCCGGCGACGGCAGACGAACCAGTAAACCCTCGTACAGTCGTACTCCCCTCCGCGTGGGAAACAACTGCCGAGTCTTCCCTGCCTCCGTGTCGTTCCCTTCCTAGTCCTCGCCGTCGTCCACCACCCTGGTGCTCTCGGCGCGGCGTGGTCAACGTGGTCAAGGAACGGCTTCCATCGGACGTGGACTGTACGTGGAGAGGCTGACAGCTGGGTCCACGGTCGCAGCAAGGAAGTGCCTCCTTATTACGCGCAAAATAATTATTCCTCCACCTAACAGCGGGGACCCACCAGACGGGCCACCGTATGTCGCAAAAAAAACATTTCCCCCTGACTGCTGGGACCCACCAGCTACATCTTCGCACGCAAGGAAGTGCGTCCGGGCAAAAAAAACGATTCGCCCCCCTGACTGCTGGGACCCACCAGCTACATCTTCGCAGGCAAGGAAGTGCCTGACAGTCAGGACCCACCTGGTCGAAGCGTACGTAGCGTTGTCATTCTGGTCGCGAACGTGTACGTACATACTGGTCGATGTAGAGGCGCGCACGTGTCGTAGTAGAGGCGCGCACGTAGCATGTACACGTACGTACATCGGCCAGGGTGCAAGAAAGTAAATATGGCCACGTACGTACATACGGGCGGGGTCTCGAACGCCTACTCGCGCGTACGTACGGCCAAGGCTCATGTACATGGCTGGGTCGGAACGGAGAAACAGCGTCGTCGTCGTGTTCATGGGGAGCCAACCGGCTAGGTCGGAACGGAATGCGTCGTCGTGTTCATCGGGAGGGCTTCGACGGAACAGCCGATGGAAACGAGGCCTGGCGTACCGCAGAACGGAGGAAACAGCCTTGTGTTCGACCGACCACGTTCGAAACGGGATCCTGTTCATCGGGAGGGGTCTGGCGTACCGCAAAACGGAGGAAGCGGACCTCCTACGGTTGAAACGGGGGTCCTGTTGATCGGGAGGGGTGTGGCGTACCGCAAAACGGAGGAAACGGACTTGTGTTGGAGCGCTACGGTCGAAACGGGGGTCCTGTTCATCGGGAGGGGTGTGGCGTACCGCAAAACGGGACTCCACGGGATACTGTTCATCTCCACCGTCGACCCCCTACAGCCTCCACGGGCTACTGTTCATCCACCATCGACCTCCTCCAGCCTCCACCTGCGACTGTTCATCCACGGGCTCCTGTTCATCCAGCCTCCACCGCGCGCTACTGCACCGGCTACTGTTCAACTAGCCCTCTCCACGGGCTCCTGTTCAACCACCCCTCCTCGGGCTACTGCTCATCCAGCCCTCCACCGTATACTGTTCATCCTACCCTCCACGGGGTGGTCCTGTTCATCCTGCCCTCCACGGGGTCATGTTCATCCAGCCCCAACCGGCTCGAATGATCGGGGTCCTGTTCATCCAGAGGCAACGCCACGGGGTCCTGTTCATCCACCCCCACCAGGAACTATTCATCCAAACCCCCCCAGCAACGATCACTGTTCATCCAGAGGCAGCATCGATCGGCTTCAGTTAGCAGCAGTAGCGAAGGAATCGCTCGATCGGGTTCAGTTAACAGCCATCGATCGATCGCTCGGGTTCAGTAACGCGTAGCCTACAGTGCAATCGCTCGGGTTCAGTTAGAGCCCAACGCCTCGCTCGGGTTCAGTTAGAGCCCAATGCCTCGCACCCACGCGCGTGCGTGTACGAGAGAAACGTGCATCGCTCGGCCCCGACCACCCACCGTAACCGGGAACACCCCGATATTTTCCTTGCCCTCGCTTCTACCACGGTTTTTTCCGTCATGGACGGCCCAAAGAATGTCATGCAGCTGCATCTCCGGCCCGCCTAGGACGAAAAGCCCATTTTCTATCATGATTTTTTGTCATAGAAGTAGGACCCCACCACATCTATGATTATACCGTGTTTTGTCACAATTATCGTCATAGAAGTGTCATAAGTATGACAGAAAAGATTTTCGTTTGGCCCAAAATGTCACGGATGTGTCTTTTTTTTGTAGTGCACTGGATTCCATGTAATCCTCGTGGATAATCTAGAAGGAATACGCCTTGTCGAACATTCACCCACATCTTTTGAACACAAGTTTGGCGACACCAGCACAAGACAGAAGACACTTTCTCAAGGATTGAGGAAACCATGATTCGAAAGATGGTGACACCCTTGACACTGCCCTAGGAGGATGCAACCTTGTCTTGCGATGAATAGGGCATAAGATATGCAAGGTCATGATATACATCGCTGATAGAGAAACCCTGTCCTTGCCGTTGTTGTGTCGGCAACCACCGGTGGATGAGAACCTCGCCATTTGGTCCGCCTCACTATAGTGAGCAGGAAAACAGTTCTCTTCGTCCCCGCTCTTGGTGTCGATGTTGTCATCAACATAACCGATAGGTTGGACCTCTAATTTGCCTTGTTAATGTCCTTGCATAAGTGATTGCTTATCCAGAACCCTTGACGCCTTAAAGGGCAAAATGGATCGTCATGATTAAGAAGACAACAGAAGGCCGAGTCAATGCCAGCTACGAGGAGCCACCTTCACCCCATCACTTCAACATGCGAGAAGTTGTTGAAGATTCTTCAGGCCCAACCCAGGTCGTTTCATCAAACAACTACAAGAGACGCAACGACATCTGAGGGAAACCCAGAAGACTGCACGAGACACGGAGCAAAGCACGACTACTGAATCCGAGAACCCCTAGGGTAGGATGAGTCGTGTACCCCCTATGCGTAGTCGAGTCCGTATGATGATTCGAATAGAACCATGATTATGTGTTGCTTGCTTTTATTTGTTTGTGTTTTGATATCAGTCGCCCTTTTGCCCTAGGCAGCATGTACGCGACTATATCACCTATCTTATCTTAATGAAAATGTGTGTGGCCTTTTTGGCACCTATTTGTTTGCACTTGCACTATAGAATCCCCTTTTAGGCATTCCCCTCCTTTATGCTACTTTTCCCTGTCATCCCTCTCATCAACTGAAGACCAGCAAGACAAGATGTACCAAGGATTCCACCTCGGCAACCAACTAGCACTGAAGACTTTTGCTATGGCCTCCTCGGCCAAGTGCAACCCCGTAGAGTTACTTTTACCCCTCAAGGCTAGAAACCCCTTTCCTAGATTAACCTAGACTCACCAGTTATCCTCGGTTCAAGCCCCTAACCATGTGCTTAACCCACAGAATTGCAAGAGAACCAGTTAAGCCTCCGTAACCTTGCTTATCACTAGGTTCATTATGGAACTAGTGGACATAGTGAACGAGCACATTGTCATCCTAATATAGCACAAGAACTAACGATGCCAGAGGGAAGACCAATTTGAGGATGTAGGAATAGAGGACAAATGACTTGATGAGTTTATATCAGTGACCTTGAGGAATTATCTGAGATTACGAGGCTTTCATGTTGGTAGATGAACTTGGTGGGATCATGTTGATAGAGTAGCATAACTTTCATTACCCCTGGAGTAAATTGGATTTTGTAGGACAATTATGATCGCATGATGAAATTCTTGGAGGTATAAGGATTTGACTTAGCCAGGGGATATTGATAGAAGTTAGTTGACAATACGATAATGACTTGGGGGAAACATGTAGGAATTCTTGTTGGACATGATATTTGGATTAAATAGGTGATCCTAATGGAGTCTAGATGCTGAGTAAGTCTACATGGTTCGGAGTAAATTGGATTTAGACTGATGATCTCAATCAGGATACCATGTTTCTCGGTGGACAATAAACTAGGAGATTGGATTAATTGTCAAAGTTGATTTAGGGGTCTGTATGAACTTGACATTGGAGTTTATTAGAGCGTGATAATGGAAATTGGTGGACTAACTATAGTAAAGACTGCCCATTCACGTATTTGGAGATTATAGGACATTCGTAGATCATGTGGAACACCATAGACATTGGATTTGTAGAATTAATTAACTACGCAGTGACTGATGGAAGTTAATGGGACATTGGAGTTGATTCATAGGAAGGAAACAAGATCTTGGATTGGTATACAACGTGTCTCCTTAGGATATAGATGCACTATCATGGACCTTGGATGAATAGGCTGAGCACTTGGATTGTCATGTTTAATTCAAGCTTAACAGCTTTTATGTTCTACCCATGGATTTTTGCATAGATATGAGTTTGGGGATAGTTGACATGTATGATTTTGTTAGACCTCCCCTCGGGGAGTCATGAGGATATGAATAGCATGAGTGATGATTGGAGTTGACCTATACGGGACCCCCCCCCCCCCCCCCCCCCCCCCCCCCCCCCCCCCCCCCCCCCCCCCCCCCCCCCCCCCCCCCCCCCCCCCCCCCCCCCCCCCCCCCCCCCCCCCCCCCCCCCCCCCCCCCCCCCCCCCCCCCCCCCCCCCCCCCCCCCCCCCCCCCCCCCCCCCCCCCCCCCCCCCCCCCCCCCCCCCCCCCCCCCCCCCCCCCCCCCCCCCCCCCCCCCCCCCCCCCCCCCCCCCCCCCCCCCCCCCCCCCCCCCCCCCCCCCCCCCCCCCCCCCCCCCCCCCCCCCCCCCCCCCCCCCCCCCCCCCCCCCCCCCCCCCCCCCCCCCCCCCCCCCCCCCCCCCCCCCCCCCCCCCCCCCCCCCCCCCCCCCCCCCCCCCCCCCCCCCCCCCCCCCCCCCCCCCCCCCCCCCCCCCCCCCCCCCCCCCCCCCCCCCCCCCCCCCCCCCCCCCCCCCCCCCCCCCCCCCCCCCCCCCCCCCCCCCCCCCCCCCCCCCCCCCCCCCCCCCCCCCCCCCCCCCCCCCCCCCCCCCCCCCCCCCCCCCCCCCCCCCCCCCCCCCCCCCCCCCCCCCCCCCCCCCCCCCCCCCCCCCCCCCCCCCCCCCCCCCCCCCCCCCCCCCCCCCCCCCCCCCCCCCCCCCCCCCCCCCCCCCCCCCCCCCCCCCCCCCCCCCCCCCCCCCCCCCCCCCCCCCCCCCCCCCCCCCCCCCCCCCCCCCCCCCCCCCCCCCCCCCCCCCCCCCCCCCCCCCCCCCCCCCCCCCCCCCCCCCCCCCCCCCCCCCCCCCCCCCCCCCCCCCCCCCCCCCCCCCCCCCCCCCCCCCCCCCCCCCCCCCCCCCCCCCCCCCCCCCCCCCCCCCCCCCCCCCCCCCCCCCCCCCCCCCCCCCCCCCCCCCCCCCCCCCCCCCCCCCCCCCCCCCCCCCCCCCCCCCCCCCCCCCCCCCCCCCCCCCCCCCCCCCCCCCCCCCCCCCCCCCCCCCCCCCCCCCCCCCCCCCCCCCCCCCCCCCCCCCCCCCCCCCCCCCCCCCCCCCCCCCCCCCCCCCCCCCCCCCCCCCCCCCCCCCCCCCCCCCCCCCCCCCCCCCCCCCCCCCCCCCCCCCCCCCCCCCCCCCCCCCCCCCCCCCCCCCCCCCCCCCCCCCCCCCCCCCCCCCCCCCCCCCCCCCCCCCCCCCCCCCCCCCCCCCCCCCCCCCCCCCCCCCCCCCCCCCCCCCCCCCCCCCCCCCCCCCCCCCCCCCCCCCCCCCCCCCCCCCCCCCCCCCCCCCCCCCCCCCCCCCCCCCCCCCCCCCCCCCCCCCCCCCCCCCCCCCCCCCCCCCCCCCCCCCCCCCCCCCCCCCCCCCCCCCCCCCCCCCCCCCCCCCCCCCCCCCCCCCCCCCCCCCCCCCCCCCCCCCCCCCCCCCCCCCCCCCCCCCCCCCCCCCCCCCCCCCCCCCCCCCCCCCCCCCCCCCCCCCCCCCCCCCCCCCCCCCCCCCCCCCCCCCCCCCCCCCCCCCCCCCCCCCCCCCCCCCCCCCCCCCCCCCCCCCCCCCCCCCCCCCCCCCCCCCCCCCCCCCCCCCCCCCCCCCCCCCCCCCCCCCCCCCCCCCCCCCCCCCCCCCCCCCCCCCCCCCCCCCCCCCCCCCCCCCCCCCCCCCCCCCCCCCCCCCCCCCCCCCCCCCCCCCCCCCCCCCCCCCCCCCCCCCCCCCCCCCCCCCCCCCCCCCCCCCCCCCCCCCCCCCCCCCCCCCCCCCCCCCCCCCCCCCCCCCCCCCCCCCCCCCCCCCCCCCCCCCCCCCCCCCCCCCCCCCCCCCCCCCCCCCCCCCCCCCCCCCCCCCCCCCCCCCCCCCCCCCCCCCCCTTGAGCTCCGAGGTGTTGTCATCACAATTTTATCGTTGCAGTTCTGGAATACTTGAGTTCGCCGACATCGAAAAGCTCTTTTATGCAGTTGTTGGTGAGATAACCTCGACGCCACCCAGTACTGGGGCGGGAGTTCAGGAGTATTGCCAGAACTCGTATAATGGATGCTTTTCGAAGGTTGAGGTACACGATTTCCGGAGTTTTCTTGGTTATGTGTTGACGGATGGATACAGCTGGATGTAGGGATTGTTAGAATTGGGTGAGATATATTGCTTCCCCTGTATCCCGAACACCAGATTACATAACCAGAAAGTTTCGGGAGTTTATAGGTGGGAATTCTAGTAGATCTAGTTATTCTTTCCGCAGATATTTGGTTTGTGATTGGGTAATCCTTAGCACTTATTTGTTCCAGTCGTACCTTGTTATTTCATTCATCAATCTCTTATCAAGTGGCTTCTCACCTTAATGGACGTGTGATGTTAACTTTGGAATTCATTCGTTCAACCCTTGTTCGAATGTTTATTGTGAAGACTATATGTTGCAATTTCTATCCGTTGATTCAGCTTGTCTATCTATCTATCAAGATTCTAATGGATGTCACCCTCTTCAGGATGGCTCCTCCAACGCGTCTGAATCCGGAATGCAATGATGGGAGTCAGGCGAACCCTCCACCTCCACCTCCGCCTCCGGAGGCATGGCAAGCTGTCATGGCAGCCACCAACGCCAACACCCAGATGCTTCTGCAAATCTTGCAAGATCGCAACCAAGGCCAAGGCAACCAAGGGAATCAAGGTCAAGGGCAATTCAACAATCAGCCTCAGTTTGCTAGCCTTAACCAGTTCCTTGCAAACCAGCCAAAGTCTTTCAGCAATTGTGTCGAAACCATGGACGCTGATGATTGACTCGTGGACATCTGCAAGCATTTTGAATGTAGCAATGTCAGGCCTGAGGACTATGCCCCCCCCCCCCCCCCCCCCCCCCCCCCCCCCCCCCCCCCCCCCCCCCCCCCCCCCCCCCCCCCCCCCCCCCCCCCCCCCCCCCCCCCCCCCCCCCCCCCCCCCCCCCCCCCCCCCCCCCCCCCCCCCCCCCCCCCCCCCCCCCCCCCCCCCCCCCCCCCCCCCCCCCCCCCCCCCCCCCCCCCCCCCCCCCCCCCCCCCCCCCCCCCCCCCCCCCCCCCCCCCCCCCCCCCCCCCCCCCCCCCCCCCCCCCCCCCCCCCCCCCCCCCCCCCCCCCCCCCCCCCCCCCCCCCCCCCCCCCCCCCCCCCCCCCCCCCCCCCCCCCCCCCCCCCCCCCCCCCCCCCCCCCCCCCCCCCCCCCCCCCCCCCCCCCCCCCCCCCCCCCCCCCCCCCCCCCCCCCCCCCCCCCCCCCCCCCCCCCCCCCCCCCCCCCCCCCCCCCCCCCCCCCCCCCCCCCCCCCCCCCCCCCCCCCCCCCCCCCCCCCCCCCCCCCCCCCCCCCCCCCCCCCCCCCCCCCCCCCCCCCCCCCCCCCCCCCCCCCCCCCCCCCCCCCCCCCCCCCCCCCCCCCCCCCCCCCCCCCCCCCCCCCCCCCCCCCCCCCCCCCCCCCCCCCCCCCCCCCCCCCCCCCCCCCCCCCCCCCCCCCCCCCCCCCCCCCCCCCCCCCCCCCCCCCCCCCCCCCCCCCCCCCCCCCCCCCCCCCCCCCCCCCCCCCCCCCCCCCCCCCCCCCCCCCCCCCCCCCCCCCCCCCCCCCCCCCCCCCCCCCCCCCCCCCCCCCCCCCCCCCCCCCCCCCCCCCCCCCCCCCCCCCCCCCCCCCCCCCCCCCCCCCCCCCCCCCCCCCCCCCCCCCCCCCCCCCCCCCCCCCCCCCCCCCCCCCCCCCCCCCCCCCCCCCCCCCCCCCCCCCCCCCCCCCCCCCCCCCCCCCCCCCCCCCCCCCCCCCCCCCCCCCCCCCCCCCCCCCCCCCCCCCCCCCCCCCCCCCCCCCCCCCCCCCCCCCCCCCCCCCCCCCCCCCCCCCCCCCCCCCCCCCCCCCCCCCCCCCCCCCCCCCCCCCCCCCCCCCCCCCCCCCCCCCCCCCCCCCCCCCCCCCCCCCCCCCCCCCCCCCCCCCCCCCCCCCCCCCCCCCCCCCCCCCCCCCCCCCCCCCCCCCCCCCCCCCCCCCCCCCCCCCCCCCCCCCCCCCCCCCCCCCCCCCCCCCCCCCCCCCCCCCCCCCCCCCCCCCCCCCCCCCCCCCCCCCCCCCCCCCCCCCCCCCCCCCCCCCCCCCCCCCCCCCCCCCCCCCCCCCCCCCCCCCCCCCCCCCCCCCCCCCCCCCCCCCCCCCCCCCCCCCCCCCCCCCCCCCCCCCCCCCCCCCCCCCCCCCCCCCCCCCCCCCCCCCCCCCCCCCCCCCCCCCCCCCCCCCCCCCCCCCCCCCCCCCCCCCCCCCCCCCCCCCCCCCCCCCCCCCCCCCCCCCCCCCCCCCCCCCCCCCCCCCCCCCCCCCCCCCCCCCCCCCCCCCCCCCCCCCCCCCCCCCCCCCCCCCCCCCCCCCCCCCCCCCCCCCCCCCCCCCCCCCCCCCCCCCCCCCCCCCCCCCCCCCCCCCCCCCCCCCCCCCCCCCCCCCCCCCCCCCCCCCCCCCCCCCCCCCCCCCCCCCCCCCCCCCCCCCCCCCCCCCCCCCCCCCCCCCCCCCCCCCCCCCCCCCCCCCCCCCCCCCCCCCCCCCCCCCCCCCCCCCCCCCCCCCCCCCCCCCCCCCCCCCCCCCCCCCCCCCCCCCCCCCCCCCCCCCCCCCCCCCCCCCCCCCCCCCCCCCCCCCCCCCCCCCCCCCCCCCCCCCCCCCCCCCCCCCCCCCCCCCCCCCCCCCCCCCCCCCCCCCCCCCCCCCCCCCCCCCCCCCCCCCCCCCCCCCCCCCCCCCCCCCCCCCCCCCCCCCCCCCCCCCCCCCCCCCCCCCCCCCCCCCCCCCCCCCCCCCCCCCCCCCCCCCCCCCCCCCCCCCCCCCCCCCCCCCCCCCCCCCCCCCCCCCCCCCCCCCCCCCCCCCCCCCCCCCCCCCCCCCCCCCCCCCCCCCCCCCCCCCCCCCCCCCCCCCCCCCCCCCCCCCCCCCCCCCCCCCCCCCCCCCCCCCCCCCCCCCCCCCCCCCCCCCCCCCCCCCCCCCCCCCCCCCCCCCCCCCCCCCCCCCCCCCCCCCCCCCCCCCCCCCCCCCCCCCCCCCCCCCCCCCCCCCCCCCCCCCCCCCCCCCCCCCCCCCCCCCCCCCCCCCCCCCCCCCCCCCCCCCCCCCCCCCCCCCCCCCCCCCCCCCCCCCCCCCCCCCCCCCCCCCCCCCCCCCCCCCCCCCCCCCCCCCCCCCCCCCCCCCCCCCCCCCCCCCCCCCCCCCCCCCCCCCCCCCCCCCCCCCCCCCCCCCCCCCCCCCCCCCCCCCCCCCCCCCCCCCCCCCCCCCCCCCCCCCCCCCCCCCCCCCCCCCCCCCCCCCCCCCCCCCCCCCCCCCCCCCCCCCCCCCCCCCCCCCCCCCCCCCCCCCCCCCCCCCCCCCCCCCCCCCCCCCCCCCCCCCCCCCCCCCCCCCCCCCCCCCCCCCCCCCCCCCCCCCCCCCCCCCCCCCCCCCCCCCCCCCCCCCCCCCCCCCCCCCCCCCCCCCCCCCCCCCCCCCCCCCCCCCCCCCCCCCCCCCCCCCCCCCCCCCCCCCCCCCCCCCCCCCCCCCCCCCCCCCCCCCCCCCCCCCCCCCCCCCCCCCCCCCCCCCCCCCCCCCCCCCCCCCCCCCCCCCCCCCCCCCCCCCCCCCCCCCCCCCCCCCCCCCCCCCCCCCCCCCCCCCCCCCCCCCCCCCCCCCCCCCCCCCCCCCCCCCCCCCCCCCCCCCCCCCCCCCCCCCCCCCCCCCCCCCCCCCCCCCCCCCCCCCCCCCCCCCCCCCCCCCCCCCCCCCCCCCCCCCCCCCCCCCCCCCCCCCCCCCCCCCCCCCCCCCCCCCCCCCCCCCCCCCCCCCCCCCCCCCCCCCCCCCCCCCCCCCCCCCCCCCCCCCCCCCCCCCCCCCCCCCCCCCCCCCCCCCCCCCCCCCCCCCCCCCCCCCCCCCCCCCCCCCCCCCCCCCCCCCCCCCCCCCCCCCCCCCCCCCCCCCCCCCCCCCCCCCCCCCCCCCCCCCCCCCCCCCCCCCCCCCCCCCCCCCCCCCCCCCCCCCCCCCCCCCCCCCCCCCCCCCCCCCCCCCCCCCCCCCCCCCCCCCCCCCCCCCCCCCCCCCCCCCCCCCCCCCCCCCCCCCCCCCCCCCCCCCCCCCCCCCCCCCCCCCCCCCCCCCCTAAATTAATTCATACATCATCCAAAATCCACACATAGACCGACTACGGTCAAAACCCAAATGAAAAATAAGATAACCCCAAATGCTAGTATCCCCAATCATCCCAACTGGGCTCCACTACTGATCATCAGGAAAAGAAACATAGTAACGACCACGTTCCTCGTCGAACTCCCACTTGAGCTCGGTTGCGTCACCTGCACTGGCATCGTCGTCACCTGCAACTGTTTTGGTAGAATCTGTGAGTCACGAGGACTCAGCAATCTCACACCCCGAGATCAAGACTATTTAAGCTTATAGGAAAGGATGGTGGCGGAGGGTTCGCCTGACTCCCCTCATTGCGTTCCGGATTCTGACGCGTTGGCGGAGCCATCCTGAAGAGGGTGACATCCGTTAGCATCTTGATAGACAAATAGACAAGTTGAATCAACGGATAGAAATTGCAACATATAGTCGTCACAATAAACATTCGAACGAGGATGAACGAATGAATTCCATAGTAAATCATCACACTTCCATTAAGGTGAGAAGCCACTTGATAAGAGATTGATGAATAAAATAAAAAGGTACGAGTGGAACAAATAAGTGGTAAGGATTACCCAATCACAAACCAAATATCTGCGGGAAGATATGCTAAGAGCTACATGAATCCCACCTATAAACTCCCGAAACTTTCTGGTTATGCAATCTGGTGTTGGGGATACAGGGGACACAAAATATATCACCCAAACAAGCAATCCCTAGATCCAGCTGTATCCATCCGTCAACACATAAGCAAGAAACCTTCGGAAATCGTGTACCTCAACCTTCGAAAAGCATTCGTTATACGAGTTATGACAATACTCCCGAACTCCCGCCCCAGTACTGGGTCCCCCCCCCCCCCCCCCCCCCCCCCCCCCCCCCCCCCCCCCCCCCCCCCCCCCCCCCCCCCCCCCCCCCCCCCCCCCCCCCCCCCCCCCCCCCCCCCCCCCCCCCCCCCCCCCCCCCCCCCCCCCCCCCCCCCCCCCCCCCCCCCCCCCCCCCCCCCCCCCCCCCCCCCCCCCCCCCCCCCCCCCCCCCCCCCCCCCCCCCCCCCCCCCCCCCCCCCCCCCCCCCCCCCCCCCCCCCCCCCCCCCCCCCCCCCCCCCCCCCCCCCCCCCCCCCCCCCCCCCCCCCCCCCCCCCCCCCCCCCCCCCCCCCCCCCCCCCCCCCCCCCCCCCCCCCCCCCCCCCCCCCCCCCCCCCCCCCCCCCCCCCCCCCCCCCCCCCCCCCCCCCCCCCCCCCCCCCCCCCCCCCCCCCCCCCCCCCCCCCCCCCCCCCCCCCCCCCCCCCCCCCCCCCCCCCCCCCCCCCCCCCCCCCCCCCCCCCCCCCCCCCCCCCCCCCCCCCCCCCCCCCCCCCCCCCCCCCCCCCCCCCCCCCCCCCCCCCCCCCCCCCCCCCCCCCCCCCCCCCCCCCCCCCCCCCCCCCCCCCCCCCCCCCCCCCCCCCCCCCCCCCCCCCCCCCCCCCCCCCCCCCCCCCCCCCCCCCCCCCCCCCCCCCCCCCCCCCCCCCCCCCCCCCCCCCCCCCCCCCCCCCCCCCCCCCCCCCCCCCCCCCCCCCCCCCCCCCCCCCCCCCCCCCCCCCCCCCCCCCCCCCCCCCCCCCCCCCCCCCCCCCCCCCCCCCCCCCCCCCCCCCCCCCCCCCCCCCCCCCCCCCCCCCCCCCCCCCCCCCCCCCCCCCCCCCCCCCCCCCCCCCCCCCTTGGTCGGCTCAAAAAGCACGAGAGGTAATTGCAGATCTTCTCTGAGGCCACCACTGAATTGATAGATCATGCTCTTTTCATCAGGAACGTCTTGCTTAGCGAAGCGAGCGAGTTTCTGAAACTGGGTATTGTATTGATACACGGACATGCTGCCTTGCTTGAGATTGCGGAACTCCTCACGCTTACTCTCAACAACACTTTGTGGAATGTGGTGAGCTTTGATGTCTCGGCGGAAACCATCCCAGGTAATCACACGACCTCCTCTGGAATCTTTGTATTATTGATACCACTCGGCAGCTTGATCCTTGAATTGAATCACAATTGTAGACACCTTCTCGGGATTAACAGCGATGCCCTTGGCAGAGATGATATGACCAAGGTAAAGAACTTCATCGAGCCAAAACTCACATTTGGAAAACTTCGCATAGAATTGATACTCTCTGAGCTTGTCGAGCACCAATCGCAAATGTTTGGCATGATCCTTCTTATTCTTGGAGAAGACCAAGATATCATCGAGATACACCAGGACGAATTCATTGGTATAGGGGTTGAACATGAAGTTCATCATCTGAGAGAATATTGGAGGAGCATTGACAAGGCCGAAAGACATGACAGTATATTCGTAAGAACCAAAGCTTGTTCTGAATGCTGTCTTGGGAATATCTTCTTCACGAATGCGAATCTGATGGTAACCCATACGGAGGTCAAGCTTGGAGAAGACTTTAGCACCCTTGAGTTGCTCGAAAAGCTCATTGATGTTGGGAAGTGGATACTTGTTCTTGATTGTCTTCTTGTTCAATGGACGGTAGTCGACACAAAGTCGGTCCGTGCCATCCTTCTTCTGGACAAAAAGAACACCACAACCCCATGGAGATGAACTCGGTCTGATCAAACCCAGACGCTCTTGTTCATCGAGCTGTTTCTTCAAGTCCTTCAGCTCCTTGAGTCCAAGCTTGTAAGGACGCTTGCAAACGGGTTCCGTGCCAGGCTCAAGATCGATAATGAACTCAACTAGCCGGTGAGGAGGCATACCCGGAAGCCCTTCTGGAAAGACATGTTGATACTCACAAACGACTGGAATCTGAGAAATAGCATCCAATTCGCCCTTCTCATTGAGAGAAAATAACCGAATGGTCTCGTCACGAGCGGCATAGATAATCGCATCCTCAGAAGAGTGTGTCAATTGAATTTCCCTGGCAGCACAATCAAGTTGAGCCTTGTGCTTAGAAAGCCAGTCCATCCCGAGAATTAGATCAATATCCGAGTCACCAAGAACCATAGGAGAAGATAAAAATTTATAGTTGCCCATCTTGATAGAAACATCCGGAGCCATCATTTTGGTATTCATGAATAAGCCCGGAGAGGAAACCGCTATCGGCTTAGACAGATCGACAGTATGCAAATTGTTCATGGATGCGAAAGGTCTTGATATGAAAGAAATAGATGCACCAGTATCAAATAAGACTTTTGCAGGAATATCATTAACTGAGAGATTACCCATAATCACATTAGTAGATTCCTCCGCTTGAGCTGCATTCATCATGTTCACCTTTGCAGACTTGGGATTAGGCTTGACCACTGCATTGCTGGAAGGTCTCACAGGAGGATTAGGCGGAAGGCGCCTTTGATTGAAGCACTTGTTAGCATAGTGACCTTTCTGCTGACACTTGTTGCAAGTCACCTCTAAGAGTGGACGATGATAAGGAGCATTCGACTTTGGAGCTTGATTCTGAGACTTGTTCTGATAGCCAGGGTTGGATGAGTGGGAAGATCCATGGCCACCTTTGTTCTTCTGCTGGAAAGGCTGACAAAACGGAGGAGGAGGAGGCAACCAGAACTTCTGTTGCTTAGCAGCCACTAGTGGGGGGGGGGGGGGGGGGGGGGGGGGGGGGGGGGGGGGGGGGGGGGGGGGGGGGGGGGGGGGGGGGGGGGGGGGGGGGGGGGGGGGGGGGGGGGGGGGGGGGGGGGGGGGGGGGGGGGCAGCCTCTTGCTTCAGTGCCATGTTGTAGAAATCATCATACTTGGTCGGCTCAAAAAGCACGAGAGGTAATTGCAGATCTTCTCTAAGGCCACCTCTGAATTGATAGATCATGCTCTTTTCATCAGGAACGTCTTGCTTAGCGAAGCGAGCGAGTTTCTGAAACTGGGTATTGTATTGATACACGGACATGCTGCCTTGCTTGAGATTGCGGAACTCCTCACGCTTGCTCTCAACAACACTTTGTGGAATGTGGTGAGCTTTGAAGTCTCGGCGGAAATCATCCCAGGTAATCACACGACCTCCTCTGGAATCTTTGTATTGTTGATACCACTCGGCAGCTTGATCCTTGAGTTGAAAAGAAGCGAACTTGACAAAGTCCTCAGGCCTGACATTGCTACATTCAAAATGCTTGTTGATGTCCACGAGCCAATCATCGGCGTCTGTGGCCTCGGCACAGTAGCTGAAAGACTTCGGCTGATTTGCGAGGAACTGGTTGAGGGTAGCGAAGTGAGGCTGATTGTTGCCTTGGCCTTGATTTCCTTGATTGCCTTGCCCTTGGGTGCGTTCTTGCAAGAGTTGCAAAATCATCTGAGCATTGGCGTTGGTGGCTGCCATGATAGGGGGGGGGGGGGGGGGGGGGGGGGGGGGGGGGGGGGGGGGGGGGGGGGGGGGGGGGGGGGGGGGGGGGGGGGGGGGGGGGGGGGGGGGGGGGGGGGGGGGGGGGGGGGGGGGGGGGGGGGGGGGGGGGGGGGGGGGGGGGGGGGGGGGGGGGGGGGGGGGGGGGGGGGGGGGGGGGGGGGGGGGGGGGGGGGGGGGGGGGGGGGGGGGGGGGGGGGGGGGGGGGGGGGGGGGGGGGGGGGGGGGGGGGGGGGGGGGGGGGGGGGGGGGGGGGGGGGGGGGGGGGGGGGGGGGGGGGGGGGGGGGGGGGGGGGGGGGGGGGGGGGGGGGGGGGGGGGGGGGGGGGGGGGGGGGGGGGGGGGGGGGGGGGGGGGGGGGGGGGGGGGGGGGGGGGGGGGGGGGGGGGGGGGGGGGGGGGGGGGGGGGGGGGGGGGGGGGGGGGGGGGGGGGGGGGGGGGGGGGGGGGGGGGGGGGGGGGGGGGGGGGGGGGGGGGGGGGGGGGGGGGGGGGGGGGGGGGGGGGGGGGGGGGGGGGGGGGGGGGGGGGGGGGGGGGGGGGGGGGGGGGGGGGGGGGGGGGGGGGGGGGGGGGGGGGGGGGGGGGGGGGGGGGGGGGGGGGGGGGGGGGGGGGGGGGGGGGGGGGGGGGGGGGGGGGGGGGGGGGGGGGGGGGGGGGGGGGGGGGGGGGGGGGGGGGGGGGGGGGGGGGGGGGGGGGGGGGGGGGGGGGGGGGGGGGGGGGGGGGGGGGGGGGGGGGGGGGGGGGGGGGGGGGGGGGGGGGGGGGGGGGGGGGGGGGGGGGGGGGGGGGGGGGGGGGGGGGGGGGGGGGGGGGGGGGGGGGGGGGGGGGGGGGGGGGGGGGGGGGGGGGGGGGGGGGGGGGGGGGGGGGGGGGGGGGGGGGGGGGGGGGGGGGGGGGGGGGGGGGGGGGGGGGGGGGGGGGGGGGGGGGGGGGGGGGGGGGGGGGGGGGGGGGGGGGGGGGGGGGGGGGGGGGGGGGGGGGGGGGGGGGGGGGGGGGGGGGGGGGGGGGGGGGGGGGGGGGGGGGGGGGGGGGGGGGGGGGGGGGGGGGGGGGGGGGGGGGGGGGGGGGGGGGGGGGGGGGGGGGGGGGGGGGGGGGGGGGGGGGGGGGGGGGGGGGGGGGGGGGGGGGGGGGGGGGGGGGGGGGGGGGGGGGGGGGGGGGGGGGGGGGGGGGGGGGGGGGGGGGGGGGGGGGGGGGGGGGGGGGGGGGGGGGGGGGGGGGGGGGGGGGGGGGGGGGGGGGGGGGGGGGGGGGGGGGGGGGGGGGGGGGGGGGGGGGGGGGGGGGGGGGGGGGGGGGGGGGGGGGGGGGGGGGGGGGGGGGGGGGGGGGGGGGGGGGGGGGGGGGGGGGGGGGGGGGGGGGGGGGGGGGGGGGGGGGGGGGGGGGGGGGGGGGGGGGGGGGGGGGGGGGGGGGGGGGGGGGGGGGGGGGGGGGGGGGGGGGGGGGGGGGGGGGGGGGGGGGGGGGGGGGGGGGGGGGGGGGGGGGGGGGGGGGGGGGGGGGGGGGGGGGGGGGGGGGGGGGGGGGGGGGGGGGGGGGGGGGGGGGGGGGGGGGGGGGGGGGGGGGGGGGGGGGGGGGGGGGGGGGGGGGGGGGGGGGGGGGGGGGGGGGGGGGGGGGGGGGGGGGGGGGGGGGGGGGGGGGGGGGGGGGGGGGGGGGGGGGGGGGGGGGGGGGGGGGGGGGGGGGGGGGGGGGGGGGGGGGGGGGGGGGGGGGGGGGGGGGGGGGGGGGGGGGGGGGGGGGGGGGGGGGGGGGGGGGGGGGGGGGGGGGGGGGGGGGGGGGGGGGGGGGGGGGGGGGGGGGGGGGGGGGGGGGGGGGGGGGGGGGGGGGGGGGGGGGGGGGGGGGGGGGGGGGGGGGGGGGGGGGGGGGGGGGGGGGGGGGGGGGGGGGGGGGGGGGGGGGGGGGGGGGGGGGGGGGGGGGGGGGGGGGGGGGGGGGGGGGGGGGGGGGGGGGGGGGGGGGGGGGGGGGGGGGGGGGGGGGGGGGGGGGGGGGGGGGGGGGGGGGGGGGGGGGGGGGGGGGGGGGGGGGGGGGGGGGGGGGGGGGGGGGGGGGGGGGGGGGGGGGGGGGGGGGGGGGGGGGGGGGGGGGGGGGGGGGGGGGGGGGGGGGGGGGGGGGGGGGGGGGGGGGGGGGGGGGGGGGGGGGGGGGGGGGGGGGGGGGGGGGGGGGGGGGGGGGGGGGGGGGGGGGGGGGGGGGGGGGGGGGGGGGGGGGGGGGGGGGGGGGGGGGGGGGGGGGGGGGGGGGGGGGGGGGGGGGGGGGGGGGGGGGGGGGGGGGGGGGGGGGGGGGGGGGGGGGGGGGGGGGGGGGGGGGGGGGGGGGGGGGGGGGGGGGGGGGGGGGGGGGGGGGGGGGGGGGGGGGGGGGGGGGGGGGGGGGGGGGGGGGGGGGGGGGGGGGGGGGGGGGGGGGGGGGGGGGGGGGGGGGGGGGGGGGGGGGGGGGGGGGGGGGGGGGGGGGGGGGGGGGGGGGGGGGGGGGGGGGGGGGGGGGGGGGGGGGGGGGGGGGGGGGGGGGGGGGGGGGGGGGGGGGGGGGGGGGGGGGGGGGGGGGGGGGGGGGGGGGGGGGGGGGGGGGGGGGGGGGGGGGGGGGGGGGGGGGGGGGGGGGGGGGGGGGGGGGGGGGGGGGGGGGGGGGGGGGGGGGGGGGGGGGGGGGGGGGGGGGGGGGGGGGGGGGGGGGGGGGGGGGGGGGGGGGGGGGGGGGGGGGGGGGGGGGGGGGGGGGGGGGGGGGGGGGGGGGGGGGGGGGGGGGGGGGGGGGGGGGGGGGGGGGGGGGGGGGGGGGGGGGGGGGGGGGGGGGGGGGGGGGGGGGGGGGGGGGGGGGGGGGGGGGGGGGGGGGGGGGGGGGGGGGGGGGGGGGGGGGGGGGGGGGGGGGGGGGGGGGGGGGGGGGGGGGGGGGGGGGGGGGGGGGGGGGGGGGGGGGGGGGGGGGGGGGGGGGGGGGGGGGGGGGGGGGGGGGGGGGGGGGGGGGGGGGGGGGGGGGGGGGGGGGGGGGGGGGGGGGGGGGGGGGGGGGGGGGGGGGGGGGGGGGGGGGGGGGGGGGGGGGGGGGGGGGGGGGGGGGGGGGGGGGGGGGGGGGGGGGGGGGGGGGGGGGGGGGGGGGGGGGGGGGGGGGGGGGGGGGGGGGGGGGGGGGGGGGGGGGGGGGGGGGGGGGGGGGGGGGGGGGGGGGGGGGGGGGGGGGGGGGGGGGGGGGGGGGGGGGGGGGGGGGGGGGGGGGGGGGGGGGGGGGGGGGGGGGGGGGGGGGGGGGGGGGGGGGGGGGGGGGGGGGGGGGGGGGGGGGGGGGGGGGGGGGGGGGGGGGGGGGGGGGGGGGGGGGGGGGGGGGGGGGGGGGGGGGGGGGGGGGGGGGGGGGGGGGGGGGGGGGGGGGGGGGGGGGGGGGGGGGGGGGGGGGGGGGGGGGGGGGGGGGGGGGGGGGGGGGGGGGGGGGGGGGGGGGGGGGGGGGGGGGGGGGGGGGGGGGGGGGGGGGGGGGGGGGGGGGGGGGGGGGGGGGGGGGGGGGGGGGGGGGGGGGGGGGGGGGGGGGGGGGGGGGGGGGGGGGGGGGGGGGGGGGGGGGGGGGGGGGGGGGGGGGGGGGGGGGGGGGGGGGGGGGGGGGGGGGGGGGGGGGGGGGGGGGGGGGGGGGGGGGGGGGGGGGGGGGGGGGGGGGGGGGGGGGGGGGGGGGGGGGGGGGGGGGGGGGGGGGGGGGGGGGGGGGGGGGGGGGGGGGGGGGGGGGGGGGGGGGGGGGGGGGGGGGGGGGGGGGGGGGGGGGGGGGGGGGGGGGGGGGGGGGGGGGGGGGGGGGGGGGGGGGGGGGGGGGGGGGGGGGGGGGGGGGGGGGGGGGGGGGGGGGGGGGGGGGGGGGGGGGGGGGGGGGGGGGGGGGGGGGGGGGGGGGGGGGGGGGGGGGGGGGGGGGGGGGGGGGGGGGGGGGGGGGGGGGGGGGGGGGGGGGGGGGGGGGGGGGGGGGGGGGGGGGGGGGGGGGGGGGGGGGGGGGGGGGGGGGGGGGGGGGGGGGGGGGGGGGGGGGGGGGGGGGGGGGGGGGGGGGGGGGGGGGGGGGGGGGGGGGGGGGGGGGGGGGGGGGGGGGGGGGGGGGGGGGGGGGGGGGGGGGGGGGGGGGGGGGGGGGGGGGGGGGGGGGGGGGGGGGGGGGGGGGGGGGGGGGGGGGGGGGGGGGGGGGGGGGGGGGGGGGGGGGGGGGGGGGGGGGGGGGGGGGGGGGGGGGGGGGGGGGGGGGGGGGGGGGGGGGGGGGGGGGGGGGGGGGGGGGGGGGGGGGGGGGGGGGGGGGGGGGGGGGGGGGGGGGGGGGGGGGGGGGGGGGGGGGGGGGGGGGGGGGGGGGGGGGGGGGGGGGGGGGGGGGGGGGGGGGGGGGGGGGGGGGGGGGGGGGGGGGGGGGGGGGGGGGGGGGGGGGGGGGGGGGGGGGGGGGGGGGGGGGGGGGGGGGGGGGGGGGGGGGGGGGGGGGGGGGGGGGGGGGGGGGGGGGGGGGGGGGGGGGGGGGGGGGGGGGGGGGGGGGGGGGGGGGGGGGGGGGGGGGGGGGGGGGGGGGGGGGGGGGGGGGGGGGGGGGGGGGGGGGGGGGGGGGGGGGGGGGGGGGGGGGGGGGGGGGGGGGGGGGGGGGGGGGGGGGGGGGGGGGGGGGGGGGGGGGGGGGGGGGGGGGGGGGGGGGGGGGGGGGGGGGGGGGGGGGGGGGGGGGGGGGGGGGGGGGGGGGGGGGGGGGGGGGGGGGGGGGGGGGGGGGGGGGGGGGGGGGGGGGGGGGGGGGGGGGGGGGGGGGGGGGGGGGAGGGGGAAGTTTGTCCGGCGGGGCGGAGGAGAAGAAGGCTAGGGTTGCACCGCGAATTTGGAAGGGGAAGGCATATATATAGGTAGAGGGAGCTAGGAGACTCCAAATGGAGTGCGGTTTTTGCCCACACGATCGTGAGGGGGGGGGGGGGGGGGGGGGGGGGGGGGGGGGGGGGGGGGGGGGGTTGGAGGGGTGTTGGGCTGCACACTCAAAAGGACTTTGCGGTTACCCGGTTAACCGTTGGAGCGTCAAACGACCTCCAAATGGAACAAAACTTGACAGATGGTCTACCGGTGGTATACCAAGGCCATTTGGCAAATTTCGGTCCATTCCGAGAATGTTTAACACCCGCTCACGAAAAGAAACAAGAGGGGGTGCGCCGGTGCATGTGGGAGTGTCGGATTGCAAAACGGTCAACGGGGAAAATGCTCGGATACATGAGACGAACACGTATGCAAATGAGATGCACATGATGACATGATATGCAATGCATGACATGAACAAAATGCAAAACGAAGACGAAACCCAACCACGGAGGGAATATCATAACACATAGCCGAAAATGGCAAGAGTTGGAGTTACAAATATGGAGAGTTACATCCGGGGTGTTACACACACCATGTTCTTATATCAAACTACTGTTCTTGTGTATCCTGCGTCTATCGCTTATGATGAGACAGTCGGGGGGGGGGGGGGGGGGGGGGGGGGGGGGGGGGGGGGGGGGGGGGGGGGGGGGGGGGGGGGGGGGGGGGGGGGGGGGGGGGGGGGGGGGGGGGGGGGGGGGGGGGGGGGGGGGGGGGGGGGGGGGGGGGGGGGGGGGGGGGGGGGGGGGGGGGGGGGGGGGGGGGGGGGGGGGGGGGGGGGGGGGGGGGGGGGGGGGGGGGGGGGGGGGGGGGGGGGGGGGGGGGGGGGGGGGGGGGGGGGGGGGGGGGGGGGGGGGGGGGGGGGGGGGGGGGGGGGGGGGGGGGGGGGGGGGGGGGGGGGGGGGGGGGGGGGGGGGGGGGGGGGGGGGGGGGGGGGGGGGGGGGGGGGGGGGGGGGGGGGGGGGGGGGGGGGGGGGGGGGGGGGGGGGGGGGGGGGGGGGGGGGGGGGGGGGGGGGGGGGGGGGGGGGGGGGGGGGGGGGGGGGGGGGGGGGGGGGGGGGGGGGGGGGGGGGGGGGGGGGGGGGGGGGGGGGGGGGGGGGGGGGGGGGGGGGGGGGGGGGGGGGGGGGGGGGGGGGGGGGGGGGGGGGGGGGGGGGGGGGGGGGGGGGGGGGGGGGGGGGGGGGGGGGGGGGGGGGGGGGGGGGGGGGGGGGGGGGGGGGGGGGGGGGGGGGGGGGGGGGGGGGGGGGGGGGGGGGGGGGGGGGGGGGGGGGGGGGGGGGGGGGGGGGGGGGGGGGGGGGGGGGGGGGGGGGGGGGGGGGGGGGGGGGGGGGGGGGGGGGGGGGGGGGGGGGGGGGGGGGGGGGGGGGGGGGGGGGGGGGGGGGGGGGGGGGGGGGGGGGGGGGGGGGGGGGGGGGGGGGGGGGGGGGGGGGGGGGGGGGGGGGGGGGGGGGGGGGGGGGGGGGGGGGGGGGGGGGGGGGGGGGGGGGGGGGGGGGGGGGGGGGGGGGGGGGGGGGGGGGGGGGGGGGGGGGGGGGGGGGGGGGGGGGGGGGGGGGGGGGGGGGGGGGGGGGGGGGGGGGGGGGGGGGGGGGGGGGGGGGGGGGGGGGGGGGGGGGGGGGGGGGGGGGGGGGGGGGGGGGGGGGGGGGGGGGGGGGGGGGGGGGGGGGGGGGGGGGGGGGGGGGGGGGGGGGGGGGGGGGGGGGGGGGGGGGGGGGGGGGGGGGGGGGGGGGGGGGGGGGGGGGGGGGGGGGGGGGGGGGGGGGGGGGGGGGGGGGGGGGGGGGGGGGGGGGGGGGGGGGGGGGGGGGGGGGGGGGGGGGGGGGGGGGGGGGGGGGGGGGGGGGGGGGGGGGGGGGGGGGGGGGGGGGGGGGGGGGGGGGGGGGGGGGGGGGGGGGGGGGGGGGGGGGGGGGGGGGGGGGGGGGGGGGGGGGGGGGGGGGGGGGGGGGGGGGGGGGGGGGGGGGGGGGGGGGGGGGGGGGGGGGGGGGGGGGGGGGGGGGGGGGGGGGGGGGGGGGGGGGGGGGGGGGGGGGGGGGGGGGGGGGGGGGGGGGGGGGGGGGGGGGGGGGGGGGGGGGGGGGGGGGGGGGGGGGGGGGGGGGGGGGGGGGGGGGGGGGGGGGGGGGGGGGGGGGGGGGGGGGGGGGGGGGGGGGGGGGGGGGGGGGGGGGGGGGGGGGGGGGGGGGGGGGGGGGGGGGGGGGGGGGGGGGGGGGGGGGGGGGGGGGGGGGGGGGGGGGGGGGGGGGGGGGGGGGGGGGGGGGGGGGGGGGGGGGGGGGGGGGGGGGGGGGGGGGGGGGGGGGGGGGGGGGGGGGGGGGGGGGGGGGGGGGGGGGGGGGGGGGGGGGGGGGGGGGGGGGGGGGGGGGGGGGGGGGGGGGGGGGGGGGGGGGGGGGGGGGGGGGGGGGGGGGGGGGGGGGGGGGGGGGGGGGGGGGGGGGGGGGGGGGGGGGGGGGGGGGGGGGGGGGGGGGGGGGGGGGGGGGGGGGGGGGGGGGGGGGGGGGGGGGGGGGGGGGGGGGGGGGGGGGGGGGGGGGGGGGGGGGGGGGGGGGGGGGGGGGGGGGGGGGGGGGGGGGGGGGGGGGGGGGGGGGGGGGGGGGGGGGGGGGGGGGGGGGGGGGGGGGGGGGGGGGGGGGGGGGGGGGGGGGGGGGGGGGGGGGGGGGGGGGGGGGGGGGGGGGGGGGGGGGGGGGGGGGGGGGGGGGGGGGGGGGGGGGGGGGGGGGGGGGGGGGGGGGGGGGGGGGGGGGGGGGGGGGGGGGGGGGGGGGGGGGGGGGGGGGGGGGGGGGGGGGGGGGGGGGGGGGGGGGGGGGGGGGGGGGGGGGGGGGGGGGGGGGGGGGGGGGGGGGGGGGGGGGGGGGGGGGGGGGGGGGGGGGGGGGGGGGGGGGGGGGGGGGGGGGGGGGGGGGGGGGGGGGGGGGGGGGGGGGGGGGGGGGGGGGGGGGGGGGGGGGGGGGGGGGGGGGGGGGGGGGGGGGGGGGGGGGGGGGGGGGGGGGGGGGGGGGGGGGGGGGGGGGGGGGGGGGGGGGGGGGGGGGGGGGGGGGGGGGGGGGGGGGGGGGGGGGGGGGGGGGGGGGGGGGGGGGGGGGGGGGGGGGGGGGGGGGGGGGGGGGGGGGGGGGGGGGGGGGGGGGGGGGGGGGGGGGGGGGGGGGGGGGGGGGGGGGGGGGGGGGGGGGGGGGGGGGGGGGGGGGGGGGGGGGGGGGGGGGGGGGGGGGGGGGGGGGGGGGGGGGGGGGGGGGGGGGGGGGGGGGGGGGGGGGGGGGGGGGGGGGGGGGGGGGGGGGGGGGGGGGGGGGGGGGGGGGGGGGGGGGGGGGGGGGGGGGGGGGGGGGGGGGGGGGGGGGGGGGGGGGGGGGGGGGGGGGGGGGGGGGGGGGGGGGGGGGGGGGGGGGGGGGGGGGGGGGGGGGGGGGGGGGGGGGGGGGGGGGGGGGGGGGGGGGGGGGGGGGGGGGGGGGGGGGGGGGGGGGGGGGGGGGGGGGGGGGGGGGGGGGGGGGGGGGGGGGGGGGGGGGGGGGGGGGGGGGGGGGGGGGGGGGGGGGGGGGGGGGGGGGGGGGGGGGGGGGGGGGGGGGGGGGGGGGGGGGGGGGGGGGGGGGGGGGGGGGGGGGGGGGGGGGGGGGGGGGGGGGGGGGGGGGGGGGGGGGGGGGGGGGGGGGGGGGGGGGGGGGGGGGGGGGGGGGGGGGGGGGGGGGGGGGGGGGGGGGGGGGGGGGGGGGGGGGGGGGGGGGGGGGGGGGGGGGGGGGGGGGGGGGGGGGGGGGGGGGGGGGGGGGGGGGGGGGGGGGGGGGGGGGGGGGGGGGGGGGGGGGGGGGGGGGGGGGGGGGGGGGGGGGGGGGGGGGGGGGGGGGGGGGGGGGGGGGGGGGGGGGGGGGGGGGGGGGGGGGGGGGGGGGGGGGGGGGGGGGGGGGGGGGGGGGGGGGGGGGGGGGGGGGGGGGGGGGGGGGGGGGGGGGGGGGGGGGGGGGGGGGGGGGGGGGGGGGGGGGGGGGGGGGGGGGGGGGGGGGGGGGGGGGGGGGGGGGGGGGGGGGGGGGGGGGGGGGGGGGGGGGGGGGGGGGGGGGGGGGGGGGGGGGGGGGGGGGGGGGGGGGGGGGGGGGGGGGGGGGGGGGGGGGGGGGGGGGGGGGGGGGGGGGGGGGGGGGGGGGGGGGGGGGGGGGGGGGGGGGGGGGGGGGGGGGGGGGGGGGGGGGGGGGGGGGGGGGGGGGGGGGGGGGGGGGGGGGGGGGGGGGGGGGGGGGGGGGGGGGGGGGGGGGGGGGGGGGGGGGGGGGGGGGGGGGGGGGGGGGGGGGTCCATTGTGCCATTCTCGTTTGAGTCCATCTTGATGCCCAAATCTCTGGTGCAAGAGTGCTATATGATGTTTACTGCTGTTACTTATCAGAACTTGATGTTTTGTTATTTTTGTTGCATTTGATGTGTGCATCTTATGGGCATGAGCTCTACAGGTGTTTTGATCTATGCCATGCCATCTTTACAGAGGTGTATGCCATGTATTTTTGTGATCTATGTGGTGACTAGCACAAGCATGCAAATTAGGCTTCGTGATGTTTCTGTTTTCAGGGACTTGCGATTTTTGCTAAGTCTGTTACTACTGTTATTTTGTTGCCATGTATCCATGTGTCTACAGTGAGATCCATGCTTCTTTTGGGCATGTTCAGTAAGGATGTTTTGTGGGGGGGGGGGGGGGGGGGGGGGGGGGGGGGGGGGGGGGGGGGGGGGGGGGGGGGGGGGGGGGGGGGGGGGGTTTGCTATAAAATATTTCTGGCAGAATGTTAACATGATATTCAATATTGCCAAGGTTGTTGTAGTTGATCCATACATGCTATGAACTTGCTCTTGCCATGGTTAGCTTCATAAACATGCCATCTTGCTGTAGGTATGTTTGTTTTGTCATGCATTGCTCTGTGATGAGTGCATCAAGCTCATCAAGATGCCCCTCATAATTTCGGTTAATGCCATGCTCTATTTTCTGCTAAGGGGGGGGGGGGGGGGGGGGGGGGGGGGGGGGGGGGGGGGGGGGGGGGGGGGGGGGGGGGGGGGGGGGGGGGGGGGGGGGGGGGGGGGGGGGGGGGGGGGGGGGGGGGGGGGGGGGGGGGGGGGGGGGGGGGGGGGGGGGGGGGGGGGGGGGGGGGGGGGGGGGGGGGGGGGGGGGGGGGGGGGGGGGGGGGGGGGGGGGGGGGGGGGGGGGGGGGGGGGGGGGGGGGGGGGGGGGGGGGGGGGGGGGGGTTTGCACTTTTGCCCTGCTTGTGTGAACCTGTTATGTTGTGACCTAGCCATAGCTCAGTGTTCATCTTTTGTCAAGCATCTCCTGTGGATTACTGCCATATGCTTTGTCGCTATGTTGGGGTGCTGTAGCATTGTTACTTGATGTATTCTAAGTGCTATCATGCTGTTAATCGCAGAAGCGTGTCATTCTTGTTTTGCTTGCCATTTGCAAACCGTGCATCCGTTTTCGGTGATCTTTATATCGATTTCGACCAAAATCATCTCACCTTTCCAGTGGCATACTTGGTTTGCCATGTTACTGCCTTTTTCATCATTTTTCTTCCGAAGCACACATATGCATCGCATATCATATCTTGCATATTGTCGTGGAATTGTCACGGCAGATGTCCTCGAACTAGGACTTAGTCGTGGAGCCATCGCAGCTAGGAAGCTTAAAGGGGTTAAACAGGACAAGGAACACGGGGGTTATACTGGTTCGGCTCCTTACGGTGAAGGTAAAAGCCTACGTCCAGTTGAGGTGGTATTGATTATGGTTTCGATGACCAGGGAGCTTGATTGCTATGCCTGGCTCTCGATGAGATCTTACTTGTCCCTAGGGGGGGGGGGGGGGGGGGGGGGGGGGGGGGGGGGGGGGGGGGGGGGGGGGGGGGGGGGGAAGCAACAGATTCATGAGAGCCGGAGGCAAACCCGGGCCAGCAAGGATGCAGATCTCTCCTCTGGCTTACCCGAAGCATCAAGAAAGCACCGGACTGAGGTTATCTCCAACTTATACCCTTTTCATCCTTTAGCGGGCGTCACTCGTCAACCACTCAATTCGTCTGATTCAAGCTATCAGGAAACTTCACCTTCCTCTGGTGACTCCATGCAATCTAACCTGCCGGCTTTCAAAACTGCACCCGGGTAATGACGATCATCTTATTTTGTGCTTTATCTTACTCATGTTTTTGCACTAACCATTTGACTTTCAGCGCACAAGCAAAGCTCAGCAAGAGGGCGAAGAAGAGTCACCCGGTCGAAGAGCCGGTCTTGACTGAACCGGAGGCATCTGCTCATGAGCCGCCGTCTGCCTCGGCCCCTGAAACCACCGCCCCAACTGACGAGCAAGTCATAGAGGGTTCTAATAACCCGGAGATCCCCAGCCCAGCTCAACCGGTTGATGACCCGGACGTTGTAATCACCCGGACAGAGTTTGTCGAGCCGGGGAGACCCACTGTGCTGGCTAAATGCTCTGCCAAGGAAGAGCTGCTAGAGCGCCGCAGGGCCAAGCTGTATATCACCAACTATGCTAACTTGAGCATTGGAGATATCGTCTTCGGCTATGTTAATCAGGTGCACAACAGCCGGGACCTGGAGATTGACATGGTAAAGCAGATACAACAAAAATCTGAGGTACAACTCTCTTGCTTACTCCATAGTCATCCTTACCATGCCAGCCCCCAAGTCTATTACTTATGATAGAATACGTTGTAGACTTAACTTCCGGCTTACCTTCATGAACCGGCAATTATAAATAGAATCTTTTAGCATACATTAGCCCCCAAGTGCCAAGTGTCTTTGCTTGCAAAGTGCTTGGGACTTTAATGTTGCATGATAACTACTCAAACTGTAACCCGAAATTTATACAGGCTGCCGGCAAGACATTGGAATCTGAAATCTCTGAACTGAAGAACCGCCTGAAGACTCAGGAAACTAAGACCCGGAAGGCCAATGCCAAATTTGAGTTCAGTGTTGCTGCACAGGAAAAGCTGAAGAAGAAATTTGAAACAGAAAGAAAAACTTGGGCCGAGGAGAGAACTCATATCTCCGGCTTAAAAGAGGCCATGCGCTGTGAACTTTCTGGCTCATTTATGATAGAGTTTTAAACAACTTGAATTACTCACGATGCCCACAGCGGCTTAGATAACCCGACACAATTAGCCATATGTCATTAGGCCCCTTCATAAGCCGCCATCTTGAATATTGAACTGTAAACTTCCTCCGGCTTATAGTTGAACCGGACATTTCCTTTTATCATAGGCTTTCATCTTTCACAATGCCGCCCAAGGCTCCCAAGGCACCCATCACGTGCAACTGGATGATCCAATGTTACTGATGATACTTTAGCTGATTTCGTGAAGACGGGTTACCTGCCAAAAAAGGAGGTCATGTCCTATCGTGCCCCTAACCCGTCGGAAGAAAGACCTCAACCAAGAGATGGCGAGGTTGTGATATTTGCTGATCACATGAGCCGGGGCTTCGCACCTCCCGGCTCAAAATTCTTTAGAGATGTTCTGAACTTCTTCGATCTGCGGCCACAAGACATAGCACCCAACTCCGTGTCAAATATTTGCAACTTTCAAGTATTCTGCGAAGTATATCTTGGAGAAGAGCCCAGTCTACTGCTCTTTAGGGAGCTGTTTTATCTGAACCGCCAGAACGAGTGTGCCAACGGGCCTAGCTTAGAACTTGGTGGAATCTCCATTCAACGACGGAGAGATTGCCTCTTTCCTTATGCTGAGCCGCCAAGCCACCCAAAGGACTGGAACCAGACATGGTTCTACTGCCAGGATACTTCTCCGGCTGATGAGAACCCTCTTCCCGGCTTTCGTGCCCTGCGTCTGGAGCCAAGTCACCCCCTGCCAGACAAACTATCTCAAGCTGAGCGTCAACCATTGATCCCCACCATCAACAAGATTAAGGCTCTCCTGGGAAATGGCCTCAACGACATTGATCTGGTCCGGGTCTGGATTTCTTGGCGGGTGATTCCCTTGAGCCTCCGCCCCGGCTTAATGTGTGATTATACGGGCCGGAAGGATGACCCTCTGCGGCACAGCCCCAATGACTTACCTGAGGACGTCGTTGACGACATGACCAAATCCCTCCTGAACGAGATCTTGGCAGACTGCGGGAGGACAGGCTTAAACCCCTTCTGCAAAGCTAACCCGGCTCCGGCGGTAAGCCACTGTCCTGAGCACCTTGCTTTCCCTTTTAATAGTTTTCATCTGAACCTTAAGAAATCTTTGTTGTATTTTTCAGGCTAATGATAAGTTCTGGAAGGTCAAGTATGATCATGAGGCGGCTAAAAAGCCAGGAAGGCTAAGAAAGCCGCCAGGAGAGCCGCTCCCCGCAAGAAGGGGAGTAAGCCTAGCGCCTCAGAGCTGATTCAGTTGGATGATAGCTCCGAGTCAGAGGTAACCCTTGATTCTTTAGGCTCTTCTTTTGTGTTTCGTCTGTTTTTAACCACCTTATTGACACTAATTATCAGCAGGATGATACCGGAGCGAGTAACCCGGTGATTGAAGAGGTAACTATACTTTCCTCCGACTCGGACCCCTTGCCAAGGCTGAAAGTCCGAAGAGTAACCCGGAAAGTAAGATTTTCGCATCCTTTAGCTTATCAAGATCCTCAATTTCTTTTGAGGGGGGGGGGGGGGGGGGGGGGGGGGGGGGGGGGGGGGGGGGGGGGGGGGGGGGGGGGGGGGGGGGGGGGGGGGGGGGGGGGGGGGGGGGGGGGGGGGGGGGGGGGGGGGGGGGGGGGGGGGGGGGGGGGGGGGGGGGGGGGGGGGGGGGGGGGGGGGGGGGGGGGGGGGGGGGGGGGGGGGGGGGGGGGGGGGGGGGGGGGGGGGGGGGGGGGGGGGGGGGGGGGGGGGGGGGGGGGGGGGGGGGGGGGGGGGGGGGGGGGGGGGGGGGGGGGGGGGGGGGGGGGGGGGGGGGGGGGGGGGGGGGGGGGGGGGGGGGGGGGGGGGGGGGGGGGGGGGGGGGGGGGGGGGGGGGGGGGGGGGGGGGGGGGGGGGGGGGGGGGGGGGGGGGGGGGGGGGGGGGGGGGGGGGGGGGGGGGGGGGGGGGGGGGGGGGGGGGGGGGGGGGGGGGGGGGGGGGGGGGGGGGGGGGGGGGGGGGGGGGGGGGGGGGGGGGGGGGGGGGGGGGGGGGGGGGGGGGGGGGGGGGGGGGGGGGGGGGGGGGGGGGGGGGGGGGGGGGGGGGGGGGGGGGGGGGGGGGGGGGGGGGGGGGGGGGGGGGGGGGGGGGGGGGGGGGGGGGGGGGGGGGGGGGGGGGGGGGGGGGGGGGGGGGGGGGGGGGGGGGGGGGGGGGGGGGGGGGGGGGGGGGGGGGGGGGGGGGGGGGGGGGGGGGGGGGGGGGGGGGGGGGGGGGGGGGGGGGGGGGGGGGGGGGGGGGGGGGGGGGGGGGGGGGGGGGGGGGGGGGGGGGGGGGGGGGGGGGGGGGGGGGGGGGGGGGGGGGGGGGGGGGGGGGGGGGGGGGGGGGGGGGGGGGGGGGGGGGGGGGGGGGGGGGGGGGGGGGGGGGGGGGGGGGGGGGGGGGGGGGGGGGGGGGGGGGGGGGGGGGGGGGGGGGGGGGGGGGGGGGGGGGGGGGGGGGGGGGGGGGGGGGGGGGGGGGGGGGGGGGGGGGGGGGGGGGGGGGGGGGGGGGGGGGGGGGGGGGGGGGGGGGGGGGGGGGGGGGGGGGGGGGGGGGGGGGGGGGGGGGGGGGGGGGGGGGGGGGGGGGGGGGGGGGGGGGGGGGGGGGGGGGGGGGGGGGGGGGGGGGGGGGGGGGGGGGGGGGGGGGGGGGGGGGGGGGGGGGGGGGGGGGGGGGGGGGGGGGGGGGGGGGGGGGGGGGGGGGGGGGGGGGGGGGGGGGGGGGGGGGGGGGGGGGGGGGGGGGGGGGGGGGGGGGGGGGGGGGGGGGGGGGGGGGGGGGGGGGGGGGGGGGGGGGGGGGGGGGGGGGGGGGGGGGGGGGGGGGGGGGGGGGGGGGGGGGGGGGGGGGGGGGGGGGGGGGGGGGGGGGGGGGGGGGGGGGGGGGGGGGGGGGGGGGGGGGGGGGGGGGGGGGGGGGGGGGGGGGGGGGGGGGGGGGGGGGGGGGGGGGGGGGGGGGGGGGGGGGGGGGGGGGGGGGGGGGGGGGGGGGGGGGGGGGGGGGGGGGGGGGGGGGGGGGGGGGGGGGGGGGGGGGGGGGGGGGGGGGGGGGGACTAAGTGTGGTGAAAACAAGTTTCACAGATCGCAGTAATTATTTTGGATCAAACGGTTGGCTAAAAGGAAAAATTTCTAGACCTAGAACAGACACAGAGGGGGGGGGGGGGGGGGGGGGGGGGGGGGGGGGGGGGGGGGGGGGGGGGGGGAACTGACGCAGAAGAAGTTCATGGATTCAGAGTGGGATCTTATTTCAAACAAAGGGGATCTACTAGTGGAAAAATGGATGTGCAACAACTACCGCAGGAGCTCTGTACTACTCTTGGATCAAACATGACTATGGGGGGGGGGGGGGGGGGGGGGGGGGGGGGGGGGGGGGGGGGGGGGGGGGGGGGGGGGGGAGGAAGAACAGTGGAACCCTAATGCGGATCTACGGTGGAGAGGTGCAGGGACTTACAGGTGCGGAGTTACGGCGGGGGTTCGTCGCGTTTCTCTGGTCACGTCAGGTTGATGCAGCGGCCTGAGTTGGTGAAGACGAGGAAACCCGCGGCGGCGGCGGCGGAGCTCGGGCGGCAGCACAGTGGCGAGAGGAGGAAGAAGATGGAGGCGACGAGTAACTGGAGGCTCATGGGCCGGGCTATTTATAAGGTGAGGCTCATAAGTGGGCGCGAGAAACGAGGAGGCCACGGCGTGATTATCTCACCACAAAAACGCCTCGATTTTCGGGATGGCCTTTAAAGATAAGATCCGTTGAGGATATGGTGGGATAAAAAATGGACTTAATGGAAGATGACGTCATGGCGGGTTACCAGGAATCCAGAAGATGACGTCACGGCGGGTTATAACCTTCGCACGACCATAAGCCGGAAGATCTTTTCTCTCAAAAGAATTGAAGATTGACATGAACCGGTTCAAATCAATCTGGGGCCTAATGTTGAGGATATAACCCTTAGAGTCACCCGCCAGGAGGGGCCGGGTTACTCATAATGGTCATCACGCGAAGCCCAGTACCGAGCTTGAAGACGGCGGGTCAATGATGGGCCTAAGACCCGGAGATGGCTTAAGGCCCGT
>JAAAWM010010338.1:0-39015 GCA_036873465.1 Thinopyrum obtusiflorum | reverse complement strand
TCCGTATGTGTGGGGAAACAAGAGATAGGGTTGATTTCGGACCCCTCCACCAGGGGCCACGAAATTCCCCCCTCTTCCTCCATATATACAGCCCTTAGGGCATCGTTTAGGCTTTGGGTTTTGTTTAGATTAAATGTTCGCCATAGCCGCAACTTCGCGTACTTCGTTTGTGTTCAACGACCAGACAAAGGCGTCACAGAACCCCACCTTGATCAATAAAGCTTTCATCTTATATTCGCAATATCCAGATTGCAATCTCAGTTTCTTGCTTGTTCTTCGTTTGCTCGCAGAAAACAGACCCTCATGGTTAGGTTGATCGTGCTCCGGTGTGGTCAATAACCTCTCGGAGTTGGTTTAGCGATTGCTAAGGCGCGACGTCCTCACACGTTCGAGTCGGATCGTCAAAGTCGACTGCCACCAAAGCTATATCCATCATCTCATCGAAAGACGGGACACCTTTGCCTTTATCAAGTGGTATCAGATTTCCAGGTTGCTCGGTGAGATTTTACAGTTTTTCGTAGTTTAGATCGAGTCTGTTCTTCATACCTATAGTCCACGAAAAAGCCACAAAAAAAATTAGGGTTAGTTCATCATATCCGACCCAATCTGAGCCTTTGCATAATCTTTTTAGGGTTTTGCTTTGTTGAATTTGCGGTTGCATCGTCGTGTCTAGTTACTGGTCTTAGAGTCTAGTCTTTTAGAGTTTCGAGTTCTGGTCATAAGTTGCCACGCCGCCGCCGCACCATCATCATCACCCCGGCCATCTACCACCACCGCTTATCCGCCACCGCTTCGAATCCATATCCATATACCACCACAGCTGTCATATACCACCACCGCTGCCATCTACCACCATATATCCACCACCAATCCGAGTTCTTGTCATATTAGGTTTGTTTTCGAGATCCATCTAGATTCCGATTCGTGTTTCCTTGCCGGAGTAGGTTTTGGAAAAAAAGAGTCCGGAAACCACGCTCCGTTTAGGCCCAAAAATTTTCGAAAACGCATTTTTCGAAAAAAAAATTTGCTATCCTATTTTTAGGTGTTTCTGAGTGTTTTGAGACAGGTGCCATTATAGGAAGTTTTTTTTGACCCGTTTCCAGTTTTTGGGTCCGGGCAGTCGAAAAAAAAATTGGTCGAAAAAATTTCGTGCCCATCCTGTCAGTTTGAGCTAGGAAGAGTTTTGAGACACTCGCCATTATAGTGATTTTTCGCAAAAAAAAAGAAGCGCAAAAAAAAGAGCGCAAAAAAAAAGAGCGAATAAAAATTCGAGAGTGTGCTTTTCCCTTGTTTACGTGCCGCGCCGTGATTTTGTTGGTGTTCTAGGCTCGCGTCTCTAGCACAGTCTAGCCTAGGACCAGCACAGTACCGTCGTTGAGCGTTTATTCAACTTTGCATCTCTGAATTGATTATTGCTGACCCTTTTTGCTACCATATTATAAGCCTTCCCAGCTCCACATACATCTACGTCGTGCATTTGACTCTCCCTGGTAATCGCTCTATCCAAGCTTTGAGAGTTTTTGACTACAACGGTTGCCGATCACCGCCTGCTGCTGGGTAAGAACTGGTAAGAATTTGAGATTTGCTTGACGGATTTGTGACACCCACCACCACCTCTTGTTAGTAGTCTGTAGGATCATATTCTTGTTCGTTTCTATTGCTGCTAACCATGCCAGGATCACAAGCCGATGAGATTGACTGGGAGAATTTATCGAACAAGGAGCTTCATGATAAGTTTCAGCAAATGATGACTGAACAGGTGCAAGATGTGCTGAACAATTTTGAAGAGGCCATGGAGAAGATCACTAGCCTTGAGAAGACGTTCGAAACAAAGCTCGATAACAAGTTTAATGAATTGCTCGCGCGTCTTCCACCACCACCACCCGCTGCACCTAACGCACCTCTCCAACACCCCCCCCCCCCCCCCCCCCCCCCCCCCCCCCCCCCCCCCCCCCCCCCCCCCCCCCCCCCCCCCCCCCCCCCCCCCCCCCCCCCCCCCCCCCCCCCTGATGCGGAGGAGGATGATTATGTGGGAGATTATGAGGATGAGGTTGATCAAAATCAGCACTACGTGCAGCCACCTGTACCACCACCAGCAGGTCGACCTCAGTTATATATTCGTAATGGTAGGCCTGCACCACCACCTCAGGTACGAGATGATGTCCATATTCCTAAACTGAAATTGAATATTCCACCATTTGAGGGTAGATATGTTCCTGATATATATCTTACTTGGGAGTTGGAAACTAAACAACGATTTACATGTTTACAATATCCTGAGGAGAGACGAGTTGCTGCTGCTGTTTGTGCTTTCACTAGTTTTGCATGTATATGGTGGTCTGAACATTGTAGATTATATGGAGGCCGATTAGGGTCGCAGGCAATGAGGAGCCCGGGCACGCGGGCTGGAGGAGTACGGTGATGTCGTCCACGAGCTTCTTGACGACGGTGAACCTGTTGGTGGTGCAAACGATCATCTAGTCATACTGAGAGTCATAGCTGGCGTCGACGGCGGCCATCCACTAGCCGGTCACCAACACCATGTGGAGACGATCCACGGTGCCATGCCGCAGGCCGGCGTCGTGGACCATCTGGCACAACCGCTGAGTGCTCGGGTGCATCGCCGCCATGGGTCTGGAGTGAGCACTTTTGCGCTTATTAGTGTAGGTGCTTAGGCAAATGCTTAGGTGCGTACGATGTGGTAGATGCATTGGAATGGAGGGGCGCCTTTATATGAGTGCAAACTGCGTTGCGTTCACATCGTGCAGCCTCTTTTCCCGGTTCTCCTCCCATTACTTCCCTCAAGCATTCACACGGTGCTAATTGAAGGAGGATGCATAATTAGCCGTTCAACATTTCAGGAACCGCTACCCTCTCCCTCGTCTGCATTAAAGACGTATCGGGAACTATGCCACCCTCTGTCAAATCGAATAGTACTGCGCCGCCCGCTGCACGCCCGGCTAAACATGCCTCCTCGCCTCCATAACTGAATTTTAGTTGCAAAAATTAGATACTGCTAGTGATTTTTAGCTTCATATTTTGACAAATCGCAGTGTTACAAGGTTGGCAAATGGCAATGTTACTAGATCAACAAATGTCAATCTTTCTAGTTTGACAAATGGCAACAACCCAATATGACAGATGCAAATTGCACCAAATTGTTTGTAAGTGATTCACACGGGTCATCCAAAAGAACAGTTTGTGTTCAAGAGATGCACAAATCCTGCTCTCACTTTGCATACAGGTGTTCTATCTAAAACGTTTGCGATCAAGAGCCATTAAAACCTATAGCCATTAAAACCAAGACACATGGTGTCAAGTGAATGGTTAAAATAACGCACACGGTTTGAATTATACAAACGTTTGAGATATTAAAGTGGAAGCTATTTTTTCAAAAATCCTTTGTTGGTTGTTATTCGAGTGCACCTTCTCTCAAAATGGACATGGAAAATACCACAGCATGTCGGGTGGCATTCCATTATAGCATGCCAAGTTTCATGAATTTCAGACGAATTTTGGATTTACTAGAATTTAAAAACAAAGTATCTCAACGTTTTGCCGGCCGAGTGATGAGGACATCAATACAATTGTTACACCCACAGCCCCTGCTGCTATACATCCCCCCCCCCCCCCCCCCCCCCCCCCCCCCCCCCCCCCCCCCCCCCCCCCCCCCCCCCCCCCCCCCCCCCCCCCCCCCCCCCCCCCCCCCCCCCCCCCCCCCCCCCCCCCCCCCCCCCCCCCCCCCCCCCCCCCCCCCCCCCCCCCCCCCCCCCCCCCCCCCCCCCCCCCCCCCCCCCCCCCCCCCCCCCCCCCCCCCCCCCCCCCCCCCCCCCCCCCCCCCCCCCCCCCCCCCCCCCCCCCCCCCCCCCCCCCCCCCCCCCCCCCCCCCCCCCCCCCCCCCCCCCCCCCCCCCCCCCCCCCCCCCCCCCCCCCCCCCCCCCCCCCCCCCCCCCCCCCCCCCCCCCCCCCCCCCCCCCCCCCCCCCCCCCCCCCCCCCCCCCCCCCCCCCCCCCCCCCCCCCCCCCCCCCCCCCCCCCCCCCCCCCCCCCCCCCCCCCCCCCCCCCCCCCCCCCCCCCCCCCCCCCCCCCCCCCCCCCCCCCCCCCCCCCCCCCCCCCCCCCCCCCCCCCCCCCCCCCCCCCCCCCCCCCCCCCCCCCCCCCCCCCCCCCCCCCCCCCCCCCCCCCCCCCCCCCCCCCCCCCCCCCCCCCCCCCCCCCCCCCCCCCCCCCCCCCCCCCCCCCCCCCCCCCCCCCCCCCCCCCCCCCCCCCCCCCCCCCCCCCCCCCCCCCCCCCCCCCCCCCCCCCCCCCCCCCCCCCCCCCCCCCCCCCCCCCCCCCCCCCCCCCCCCCCCCCCCCCCCCCCCCCCCCCCCCCCCCCCCCCCCCCCCCCCCCCCCCCCCCCCCCCCCCCCCCCCCCCCCCCCCCCCCCCCCCCCCCCCCCCCCCCCCCCCCCCCCCCCCCCCCCCCCCCCCCCCCCCCCCCCCCCCCCCCCCCCCCCCCCCCCCCCCCCCCCCCCCCCCCCCCCCCCCCCCCCCCCCCCCCCCCCCCCCCCCCCCCCCCCCCCCCCCCCCCCCCCCCCCCCCCCCCCCCCCCCCCCCCCCCCCCCCCCCCCCCCCCCCCCCCCCCCCCCCCCCCCCCCCCCCCCCCCCCCCCCCCCCCCCCCCCCCCCCCCCCCCCCCCCCCCCCCCCCCCCCCCCCCCCCCCCCCCCCCCCCCCCCCCCCCCCCCCCCCCCCCCCCCCCCCCCCCCCCCCCCCCCCCCCCCCCCCCCCCCCCCCCCCCCCCCCCCCCCCCCCCCCCCCCCCCCCCCCCCCCCCCCCCCCCCCCCCCCCCCCCCCCCCCCCCCCCCCCCCCCCCCCCCCCCCCCCCCCCCCCCCCCCCCCCCCCCCCCCCCCCCCCCCCCCCCCCCCCCCCCCCCCCCCCCCCCCCCCCCCCCCCCCCCCCCCCCCCCCCCCCCCCCCCCCCCCCCCCCCCCCCCCCCCCCCCCCCCCCCCCCCCCCCCCCCCCCCCCCCCCCCCCCCCCCCCCCCCCCCCCCCCCCCCCCCCCCCCCCCCCCCCCCCCCCCCCCCCCCCCCCCCCCCCCCCCCCCCCCCCCCCCCCCCCCCCCCCCCCCCCCCCCCCCCCCCCCCCCCCCCCCCCCCCCCCCCCCCCCCCCCCCCCCCCCCCCCCCCCCCCCCCCCCCCCCCCCCCCCCCCCCCCCCCCCCCCCCCCCCCCCCCCCCCCCCCCCCCCCCCCCCCCCCCCCCCCCCCCCCCCCCCCCCCCCCCCCCCCCCCCCCCCCCCCCCCCCCCCCCCCCCCCCCCCCCCCCCCCCCCCCCCCCCCCCCCCCCCCCCCCCCCCCCCCCCCCCCCCCCCCCCCCCCCCCCCCCCACCTGTTGGACATGGGCTGGACTGATGGGCCGTGAAGATACAAGACAGAAGACTCTCTCCCGTGTCCGGATAGGACTCTCCTTGGCGTGGATGGCAAGCTTGGCGTTCGGATATGAAGATTCCTTTCTCTGTAACCAACTTTGTGCAACCCTAGTCCCATCCGGTGTCTATATAAACCAGAGGGTTAGGTCCGTAGAGGCAATCATAATCATACAGGCTACACTTTTAGGGTTTTAGCCATTACGATCTCGTGGTAGATCAACTCTTGTAATACTAATATTCATCAAGATCAATCAAGCAGGAAGTAGGATATTACCTCCATAGAGAGGGCTCAAACCTGGGTAAACATCGTGTCCCCTGTCTCCTGTTACCATCAACCCTAGACGCATAGTTCGGGACCCCCTACCCGAGATCTGCCAGTTTTGACACCGACAGCTCCCGGCAAGGAAGTTGCCACGTGCACTGCTTGCCCGGAAGCCGCTACCGTGGAGAAAGCCGGGAAGGTGATGGGGCGTATTGCAAGATCGACCGGACCAAGGGCCACGACCTTAATGAGTGTTATCAAGTTGAACAGGTCATCAAGAGACAGAGAGTAGAATATGATAAGCATGATAAGGAGAAAGGTCGGAATGCTGCTGGCGGAAAGGCCGAGGCAGTGAAGCAAACCGTCCCGGCAAACCCTTTCAGAACCAAGGAAAACCCGCCAGGGGCCAAGAGAAGGAAACCTGTGATGATTTGAGTGATGGAGGGAATGAAGAGGAAACCAGTGAGAAGGAGTTTCAGACGGCCACTAACGCCCTATGCATTGATGGGTTGCATCTTTGCACTCCTCCCATCGCCAGCTCAAGCAATGGGCATGAGAGGTCAATGTTGTGGAGCCAGCGCTAGAGGCCCGGCAGCCGCTCAAATGGTCCTGCACGCCCATCATCTTTGATGAGGAGCACCACCCTTGCCGCACCACCGCGGTAGGGTGTTTGCCATTGTTGGTCTCCCTAATAATTCGCAACCTCAAGGTCGCAAAGGTGTTAGTGGATGGCGGGGCCGGGTTGAATCTGATTTCCCCAGCAGTTATTAACAAGCTTCAGATAGGAGAGGAAGAGCTGGAGGTTACCGGCACGTTTCAAGGAGTCAATCCCGGCAGGAGCCGTCCTAAGGGAAAGATTATGTTGCCAGTGACATGTGGGGGAGAGCTGAACTATAGGACTGAGAAAATTGTGTTTGATGTGGTTGAGCTCCCCCTACCGTATAATGGGATTTTGGGACGACCGGCCTTGGCCAAGTTCATGGCAGCATCCCACTATGCTTACAACACTTTGAAGATGCCTGGGCCGTTGGGAGTCATCACCATCCCATCAGACGAGAAGGATGCAATTATCTGTGTGGACAGGATGTATCGGGACGCCGTCGCAGCAAAGGCTGCAGCAGCAGCGGTTCCCGCCAAGGAAAGCAAAGGAAAGAAGAGGGATTGTAGGACCTTTGGCAAGGAGTACGGGAAGCGTGCCCCCTCCGAGTGCACGGCACCCGTTGATGACATGCCAGAGTGCTCCAACTGCAAGAGATCCAAGGTTGCAGCACCCCAAGTGAAGAAGGTCTAGGCAGGGCTGGCTGGTGTTGATGGTACTTTCACCATCAGCGCCACCCTTGACAACAAATAGGAAAGCGCGCTCGTTGCCTTCCTGTGGGCGAATATTGATGTGTTTGCCTGGCAAGCATCTGATATCCCCGGTGTTCCTAGGGAGGTAATCAAGCACGACCTTGCTATCTGCCTGCATGCCCGACCCATCAAGCAGAAAGTTAGGAAGCAAGCCTTGGAGCGGCAACAGTTCATTGCCAAGGAAATCAAGAAGTTAGAGGCAGCTGGATTGGTCAGAGGAGTACTGCACCCTACATGGTTGGCAAACCCAGTGGTAGTTCAGAAGGCGAATGGGAAATGGAGGCTTTGCATCGATTTCACAGATCTCAATAAGGCTTGCCCGAAGGACCCATTCCTCTTGCCGCGCATTGATCAGACTGTGGACTCCACTTCAGGGTGTGACCTGCTCTCCTATTTGGATGCATACTCTGGATATCACCAGATCTTCATGTCCAAGGAAGATGAGGAGAAGACATCATTCATCACTCCATGTGGTATGTACTGCTTTGTCCGCATGCCTTTCGGATTAAAGAGTGTCGGGTCCATTTTCGCAAGGGTAGTCCAGATTGGTTTTGAGCCACAGTAACACAGAAAGATAGAAGCCTATATGGATGACATTATGGTCAAGACCAAGGATAAGGCCACCCTTATCCAGGATTTGGAGGAGACATTTGCTAATTTGTTCAAGATCAACTTGAACTTAACCTGGAGAAGTGTGTGTTTGTTGTTCCCTCCGGCAAGCTACTTGGATTCTTTGTGTCCCATCGGGGGATTGAAGTCAACCCCGACAAGATCAATGCCATTGAGCAGATCCAAGTGCCAACGACAGTTAAGGATGTGAGGCGCTTGATGGGATGCGTTGCCGCGCTAAGCAGATTCATTCCCAAGTCTGCTGAGCGTGCCCTGCCATTCTTCAAAATTTTGAAGAAGGCATGGCCTATGAAGTGGACCCTGGAAGCAGATGCAGCCTTGCAAGAGTTGCAGGCTTACCTGTCATCTGTGCCTACCTTGGTTGCACCCAAACCTCAAGAGTCATTACTGCTTTACTTAGCAGCAACCAACCAAGTGGTCAGTGCAGCCTTGGTAACACAGCGAGAAGTGGATGAAGTAGAGAGCAGCCAGATCGCGGCAGAGTCAAAAGAGGATCAGAACAGCAGTAAGCACAGCAATGAGTGCAACCCCAAGGACGCGTCAAAGAAGAAAGTGGTGCAGCGCCCAGTTTACTTCGTCAGCTCCTTGTTACAAGGGGCTAGATCGAGGTACTCTGGTGTGCAAAAGTTGATCTTTGGCCTCGTCATGGCCTCAAGGAAACTGCGCCACTACTTCCAAGCCCATGAGATCACGATTGTTACTCGTTTTCTGTTGCAGAGGATACTCCGAAAACCTGAGGCTACTGGCAGAATAGTGGAGTGGGCTTTGGAGTTATCCAGCTTTGGTTTGAAGTTTGAGAGCACTTCAACCATTCCATGCAGGGCGCTGGCAGAGTTTATTGCAGAATGGACGGCAACCCCTAATGAGGAAACAACAGAAACAGCTCTCCTCGGCAAGGAATCACCCCAAGAATGGATTATGTATTTTGATGGTGATTTTTCCCTACGAGGTGCAGGAGCTGGCATGCTTCTTGTTGCCCCCTCCGGGGAGCACCTGAAGTACGTCATCCAAATGCACTTTGGCCGGGAAGAAGCCACCAACAATACAGTTGAGTATGAAGGGCTCCTTGCCGAGCTCAGGATTGCAGCAGAATTGGGAATCAGGAAGCTGATCATTCGAGGAGATTCACAGTTAGTAGTGAGACAAGTCAACAAAGATTACCAGAGCCCATTGATGGAAGCATACGTTGGGGAAGTAAGGAGGTAAGAGGAGCGCTTTGACGGGTTGTATACAGAGCACGTACCCCGTGTGGAAAACAACATAGCTGATCACCTATCAAAGTGTGCTGCGCAGAAGCTTCCTGTGGAACCAGGAACTTTTGTTCACCACCTCTCTCAACCCTCCGTATCACCAACCACAATGGCCTGGAAAAGGACAAAGCTGGACTACGGTAAGCCTCTCCCGATCGAGCCATCCGCTCCCGGCAGAGACCCTGCCGGAAACAGCTCCTCACAGCCTGCCGGACCACCCGCTCTAGCCGGGCCTATGGACCCTGCGAACGAGCCTGGTGCTCCCGCGGCCAAGGAGGTGCCGCTAGTCCTCGTTGCCGAGCCTCAGGCTCCAACTTGGGTAAGGCACATCGTCCACTTCCTCCAAACCGGAGAACTCCCCGGCGACCCAGATGAAGCTGAGAAAGTAGCCCGGAGGGCCAGTATGTATCAGTTTGTCAATGACACTATGTACAGAAGGAGGCCCAACGGTGTGAAATTGAAGTGTGTCTACCGGGAGGACGGAAAGGAACTGCTGGCTGAGATTCACAGAGGAATGTGCGGCTCACACATTGGATCAAGGGCATTAGTTGGGAAAGCATTCCGGTAGGGATTCTATTGGCGCACAGCCCTCCAAGATGTAGTTGAGCTCATCACGACATGTGAAGCCTATCAGTTCCATTCCAAGAAAACACACCTGCCTACCCAAGCTCTTTAGACAATCCCTCTGTCATGGCCATTTTCGGTCTGGGGGCTCGATATCCTCGGCCCCTTCCCCTGAGCAATCGGGGGCTTTGAATTCTTGTTCGTCGCTATCGACAAGTTTACGAAGTGGCCGGAAGTGACTGTCGTGAGGAAGGCGACTGCTCAGTCAGCTATCAAGTTCTTGAAAGAATTGGTGTGTCCTTTCGGAGTTCCGAAAAGGATCATCACTGACAATGGCACCCAATTCACGAGCCACGCCTTCATGCAATATGTTCGAACCCTCGGATGCAAGATCTCATTTGCCTCTGTGGCGCACCCCCGGAGCAATGGACAAGCTGAGAGGGCGAACGCTGAAGTGCTTCATTGACTCAAGACAAGGACTTTCGATACGCTGTAGAAGCACGGTAGGCGGTGGATCGAGGAGCTGCCGGTAGTTCTCAGGTCCCTCAGAACGACACCTAATTGAGCTGCCAGGCAGACTCCCTTCTCCCTGGTCTATGGGGCAGAAGCAGTTATCCCCACGGAACTCATTTATGGGTCTCCTCAGGAGCTTGCCTACGATGAAGTAGCGTAAGATCAACACCGGTGTGACGATGCTGTGCTACTCGAGGAGAACCGTCTCCGGGCCGCTACGCGTGATGCACACTATCAGCAAGCCCTGTGTTGCTATCACAGTCGCAGGGTTCATGCCGGGTGTTTTGAGGAAGGTGACCTTGTCCTTAGGCGCGTTAAGTCCGCCAAGGGTACACACAAGCTATCACCAAAGTGGGAAGGCCCTTACTGGGTAGTACCAGTCTCCAGACCCGGCGCAGTCCGTCTGGAGACCGGAGATGGCACGGCATTGCAAAACTCATGGAATATTGAGCATCTCCGTAAGTTCTACCCGTAAGGCGCAGAGGCTACCGGGCCCTGCCCGGCAGCCACCCATTGTACATGGCATTGCCGAAGTTGCATGTAACCCCTTCTGCAAGCCGGGGCGATGACCCCGTGCAAGATAAAATAAAGAAGCGCTATAGGGGGCCCCAACTAAGATTGCATGCATGCACAAGCACACCCAGATCACTGCATACGCATTTCATGAGCATTTGCATACGCATATAGATAGGGTTGCATCCTGCTTTCATTCTCATCTTCCTGGAGTTGCAGGTTCTTGTTGTGAACCTGGCTTCGACAAAGGATGAGAAGATTGCACGGCACGATGATCCCCGGAAGCCAAACAGATGAGTTCACCTCTTGTCCATTAGTATTATGTAAAGCTACAACTTTGCATGAGAAAACCTTGCCTCCCTCTTTGGAACTTAGGTGCTCCCACCTATGACTTGAACGCTGCTTCGGGTAAGGTGGTCGCAGTGGCCTTTGGGAAAAAGGAGTTGGCGGGGGGCTGGCCCCTATGTCTGTTCCCAGACAGACGTAGTTCTCCGGTAGACAAAAGAGGGTGCCGGCAGGATATCCTGACGGGGAAAACTCGCTTATTCTATTAAAGAGGATCTTTGCCTCTGCATGGACATACACATGCATGATGATAGAGGCAAAGGTGTCCCGTCTTTCAATGAGATTGTGGCTATCGTTTTGGAGGAAGTCGACTTTGACGATCCGACTATGATCGTGCGAGGACGTCGTGCCTTAGCAATCGCTAAACCAACTCCAAGAGGTTATTGACTACGCCGGAGCACGATCAACCTAACCATGAAGGTCTGTTTCCTGCAGGCAAACGAAGAACAAACAAGAAACTAAGATTGCAATCTGGATATTGCGAATATAAGAGGAAAGCTTTATTGATCAAGGTGGGGTTCTGTGACGCCTTTGTCTGGTCGTTGAACACAAACAAAGTATGCGAAGTTGCAGCTATGGTGAACTTTAATCTAAACAAAACCCAAAGTTTAAACGATGCCCTAAGGGTTGTATATATGGAGGAAGAGGGGGGAATTTCGTGGCCCTTGGAGGAGGGGTCTGAAACCAACCCTAACTCTTGTTTCCCCACACATACGGACTCTAAAAACAGCCTATACTTAAGTATTTCGAAAATACATGGGCCTGGCCCAAAAATAAGGTGACGCAGCACCTAGAATAGCCTCTGGACGAAATTTATGAAGTGGCATCTTGTATATTTCGTCCAAGGCTTCATGCACTCCTTATGGTGGCTTCAAAGTCCTGAAATCATCACTTGTAACTCTGTTCTTGATCCCCTTGCGCATGCCATCATCTCCCTGCTTGGTCTTGCTCCAGTGTTCATCCCTCTTATCCATGCCAGGCCCTTCATTTGTAAGCAAAACAAATGTATCCAATTTAGGCAGCATCATATTCTCATGAACATTAGAATCATTACCAAGAAACGAAAGTACCTGGTAATTCAATTGGCATGCGCGAGCTCTAGTAATTGGTCCAGTATGTATAGCAGCAGGGGCTGTGGGTGTAACAATGGTATTGATGTCCTCATCATCCTCCCCTTCTTGAAATGAAGTCGTCCTCGACGGAAGCTCATCTTCCTCACCCAAATAAGGCTTCAAATCTGCAATGTTAAAAGTGGGACTAACCTCAAAATCTGCAGGTAGCTCAAGTTTATATGCATTATCATTTATTTTCTCTAACACCTTAAAAGGACCATCGGCACGTGGCATTAGCTTTGATTTGCACAAATTAGGAAATCTACCCTTACGCAAATGTAACCAAACAAGATCTCCAGGTGCAAACACAACATGTTTTCTACCCTTATCTCCAGCAAGTTTATATTTAGCATTCATACGCTCAATGTTTTCCTTAGTTAACTCATGCATTTTTAAAATCAATTCAGCACATTCTTTAGCATCAAAATTAACCTTCTCCGAAGATGGAAGAGGCAACAAATCAATAGGTGCATGAGGTAGGAAACCATACACAATTTCAAAAGGGCACATCTTAGTAGTAGAATGCAATGAACGATTATAAGCAAATTCAATATGAGGCAAGCATTCTTCCCGCATTTTCTTATTATTCTTCAAAACAGCCCTAAGCATAGTAGACAATGTTCTATTGACTACTTCAGCTTGTCCATCAGTTTGGGGGTGACAAGTAGTACTAAAAAGCAGTTTAGTCCCCAACTTAGCCCATAAACATCTCCAAAAGTGGCTAAGGAATTTAGTATCACGATCTGAAACAATAGTATTTGGCACACCATGCAAGCGAATAATTTCCCGAAAGAACAAATCAGCAACATTAACAGCATCATCGCTTTTATGACATGGTATAAAGTGTACCATTTTCGAAAATCTATCCACGACAACAAATATGCTATCCCTCCCCTTCTTTGTTTGAGGTAAACCTAAAACAAAGTCCATAGATATATCCTCCCAAGGAACACTAGGTATAGGCAAAGGCATATATAAACCATGAGGATTGAGACGTGACTTAGCTTTTTGACATGTAGTGCAGCGAGCAACAAAACGCTCAACATCCCGTCTCATCTTTGGCCAAAAGAAATGTGTAGCAAGTATATCCTCCGTCTTCTTGACGCCAAAGTGCCCCATTAATCCTCCTCCATGCGCCTCCTGCAACAATAAAAGATGAACGGAGCTATCTGGAATGCATAGCTTGTTAGCACGAAACACAAATCCATCGTTAAGAACGAACTTGTTCCAAGTTCTCCCTTCCTTACAATTCTACAATACATCTTTAAATTTAGCATCATGCACATATTGATCTTTGATGGTCTCCAAACCAAATATTTTAAAGTCAAGTTGTGAAAGCATAGTATAACGTCGAGACAATGCATCAGCAATAACATTTTCTTTACCCTTCTTGTGTTTAATGACATAAGGGAAAGTCTCAATGAATTCAACCCATTTAGCACGTCTACGGTTCAGTTTTGCTTGACTTTTAATGTGTTTCAAAGATTCATGATCAGAATGTATAACAAATTCCTTGGGCCATAAATAATGTTGCCATGTTTCTAAGGTCCGAACAAGAGCATATAATTCTTTATCATAAGTAGAATAGTTCAGACTAGGCCCACTCAATTTTTCAGAAAAGTATGCAACAGGTTTGCCATCTTGTAATAACACACCTCCTAATCCAATTCCACTAGCATCACATTCAAGCTCAAAAGTCTTATTAAAACCAGGAAGTTGGAGTAAAGGAGCATGTGTCAACTTATCTTTCAATACCGTGAAGGCTTCTTCCTGTGCGGTACCCCAAACAAAAGGCACATCCTTCTTTGTAAGCTCATTGAGAGGTGCAGCAATGGTGCTGAAATCTCTGACAAAACGCCTATAGAAACCAGCGAGGCCAAGGAAACTCCTCACTTGTGTGACCGTTTTGGGCTGCGACCAACTCTCAATAGCTTCAATCTTGGCTGTATCAACTTCAATCCCCTGTGGAGTAACAACATAGCCAAGAAAAGATACTCGGTCGGTGCAAAAGGTGCACTTCCCAAGGTTACCAAACAAACGTGCATCACGTAGAGCAATAAAAACCCCCCCCCCCCCCCCCCCCCCCCCCCCCCCCCCCCCCCCCCCCCCCCCCCCCCCCCCCCCCCCCCCCCCCCCCCCCCCCCCCCCCCCCCCCCCCCCCCCCCCCCCCCCCCCCCCCCCCCCCCCCCCCCCCCCCCCCCCCCCCCCCCCCCCCCCCCCCCCCCCCCCCCCCCCCCCCCCCCCCCCCCCCCCCCCCCCCCCCCCCCCCCCCCCCCCCCCCCCCCCCCCCCCCCCCCCCCCCCCCCCCCCCCCCCCCCCCCCCCCCCCCCCCCCCCCCCCCCCCCCCCCCCCCCCCCCCCCCCCCCCCCCCCCCCCCCCCCCCCCCCCCCCCCCCCCCCCCCCCCCCCCCCCCCCCCCCCCCCCCCCCCCCCCCCCCCCCCCCCCCCCCCCCCCCCCCCCCCCCCCCCCCCCCCCCCCCCCCCCCCCCCCCCCCCCCCCCCCCCCCCCCCCCCCCCCCCCCCCCCCCCCCCCCCCCCCCCCTACAATCAACGCACATACGTGACGTACCATCCTTTTTCGGCACTAAAATGATAGGAACAGCACAAGGACTAAGGGATTCGCGTATATAACCTTTGTCGAGCAGCTCTTGTACTTGACGCATAATCTCCTTCGTCTCCTCTAGATTGGTACGGTATGGTGCACGGTTGGGTAATGATGCACCGGGAATTAAGTCAATTTGATGCTCAATCCCTCGAATAGGTGGTAATCCCGGTGGCACGTCTTGTGGAAAGACGTCAGCGAACTCCTGCAAAATGATAGTGACAGTAGGAGGCAAAGAGGAAGGCACGTCCTCGAATGAAAATAATGCCTCTTTGCACACAAAAGCATAGCAAACAGATTTGCTAAAATCTAGATCATCAATATCAGATTTGGTGGCAAGTAAACATGCACTTTTCAATTTAATTTCAGAAGCAACACTAGATGGTTTATTATTAGGCTTCATTTGTTGCTCAAATTCTTTTGCCACAATCTGATTTTCACTCTTATTTTGCTCCTGTTTTGCTTTATTAGCTCTATTAATATCATCTTTCAAAATGGAATCAGGAGTCATAGGAAGCAAAGTAATATTTTTGTCCTTATGAACAAGAGTATACTGATTGTTTCTACCATGGTGTACAAAATTTTTATCAAATTGCCATGGTCTACCAAGTAATAAGGAACATGCTTGCATAGGTACCACATCACAATCAACATAATCAGCATATGTAGAGATACTAAAATGCACACGAACAGTACGTGTTACCTTAACCTTGCAACTGTTGTTGAACCATTGGATGTAGTAAGGATGTGGATGTGGTCTTGTGATGAGAGATAGCTTCTCCACCATCTCCATGCTAGCCAAGTTGTTGCAGCTCCCTCCATCTATGATGACGCGAACAGAACGTTCCTTCACAACTCCCTTTGTATGGAACAAGTTATGCCTCTGATTTTGCTCAGCTTGTGTAACCTGCACACTGAAAACACATTGAGCAACTAAACATTCATACCTGTCAGCATCTTCAGCAGCCATGTATTGCGTCTCATGATCAGAATCATCTCCACCGTGTTCTTCATGTGTAATAAGAGCCAAAGTCTCCTCATCATAGTCACTGGCGGACTCATACCCACCATCCTCAGTAGCAATCATCACACGCTGAGATTTGCATTCTCTCGCAAAATGTCCTCTTCCCTTACAACGATGACAAATAATATCACTTGTGTGCCCTGTTGATGCCATGGAAGAAGAAGAGCTCTGCGTAGCCCGGGCAGGTGTGCTCTTGGCAGATAGTGGTGGTTGTGCCTGCTTTCTTGTATCACGGCTGGAGGTGGCACCTGATGGAGGTGCTGGTGCAGTGGAAGTAGAGGATGCACGTGTTGTCCATGATGAAGATCGACCTGCAGAAAAGTTAGTTCGCGCCAATGCCTGTCGATCCTGCACTTCAGGTTCAGCTTTACAAGCAAGATGGAATAAACGAGTGATATTATTATACTCCTTATACTCTAGAACGGTCTGAATCTCTCTATTTAATCCACCCATAAAACGCGCAAGCATAGCTTCATTCTCCTCAACAATACCACATCTAATCATGCCAGTTTGTAATTCCTGATAATATTCTTCTACAGAATTTTTCCTTGTCTTAAACGCTGCAATTTTTGAATTAATTCACGTTGATAATATGGTGGAACCCAACGAGTACGCATAGCAGTTTTCAAAGCAGCCCAAGTAGCTGGAATAGGATATAATCTACAATGTTCAGACCACCAAACACATGCAAAGCTAGTGAAAGCACAAACAGCAGCAGGAACACGTCTCTCCTCAGGATATTTTAAACATGTAAATCATTTTTCAGTTTCTAACTCCCAAGTTAGATATATATCAGGAACATATCTACCCTCAAATGGTGGAATATTCAATTTCAGTTTAGGAAGATGGTCATGATCTCATACCTGAGGGAGTGCCCTACCATTGTGATTATTTGCATGTGGACGACCTGGTGGTTGTGGTGCTGGTGGTTGCACGTAGTTCTGATTTTGATCAACCTCATCCTCGTAATCTCCCGCATAATCATCCTCCGCATCAGCAGCAGGAGCCATAGAAGTATTAACAGCAGCACCAACAGTTTGGCCAGGCTAAAGAAGGACACGGCTCGCTCGGCGGAGGGCTATTTCATGATGTGGAGGTAGTTGTTGTTGTTGTTGTTGTTGCAGAGGTGCGGCAGGTGCAGCCGGCGGTGGGAGACGCGCAAGCAGTTCATTAAATCTGTTATCGAGCTTTGTTTCGAACGTCTTCTCAAGGCCAGTGATCTTCTCCATGGCCTCTTCAAAATTGTTCAGCACATCTTGCACCTGTTCAGTCATCATTTGCTGAAACTTGTCATGAAGCTCCTTGTTCGTTAAGTTCTCCCAGTCAATCTCGTCGACTTGTGATCCTGGCATGGTTAGCAGCAATAGAAACACACAAGAATAGGATCCTACAGACTATTAACAAGTGGTGGTGGTGGTGGGTGTCACAAATCCGTCAAGCAAATCTCAAATTCTTACCAGTTCTTACCCAGCAATAGGCGGTGATCGGCAACCGATGTAGTCAAAACTCTCAAAGCTTGGATAGAGCGATTACCAGGAGAGTCACACGCACGATGTAGATGTATGTGGAGCTAGGAAGGCTTATAATATGGTAGCAAAAAGGGTCAGCAATAATCAATTCAGGGATGCAAAGTTGAATAAACGCTCAACGACGGTACTGTGCTGGTCCTAGGCTAGACCGTGCTAGAGACGCGAGCCTAGAACACTAACAAAATCACGGCGCTGCACGTAAATAAGGGAGGAGCACGCTCTGATTTTTTTTTTCTTTTTTTCACTTTTTTTTGCACTTTTTTTGCACTTTTTTTTTGCTCCGCAACAAATTTTTTCCGAAAAAGTCTACAAATGGTCTAAAAACTGCCTAGCCATAATTTTCCAGACATAGTTTTTTTTTTAGTTTGGAACTATTTTTCTTCTGCGGGTAGCACAGAAATTGGGGAGTCCGACTTGGTCACGACTCGAAGTATCGCGTGATCTGGAACTCGAAAACAAAGCAACAAATACTGGACTCGGACTAGGACTGGTGGCGGAGATGAATCTGGTGGAACTCGGACTGGTGGCGGAGATGAATCTGGTGGAACTCGGACTGGTGGCAGATATATGTTGCAGGTGGACTCGAATTGGCGTGATGGCGGCGGATATGTGGTGGCGTATATGGACTCGGATTGGTGGTGAATATGTGGTGCTGGTATATGGCAGCGATGATGAAGTTGGTGTGGTGGTGGTATATGGCAGCAGCGATGATGATGATGTGGTGGTGATATATGGCAGTGGCGACGTGACAACCTGTGAACAGAACTCGAAACTCTAAAGGACTAGACGCTAAGACCAGCAACATGACACGACGATGCAACCGCAAATTCAACAAAGCAAATACAGAAAAGATTATGCAAAGGCTCAGATTGGTTCGGATAGGATGAACTAACCCTAAATTTTTTTTGGCTTTTTTCGTGGACTATAGGTATGAAGAACAGACTCGATCTAAACTACGAAAAAATGTAAAATCTCATCGAGCAACCTGGAAATCTGATACCACTTGATAGAGTCAAAGGTGTCCCGTCTTTCGATGAGATTGTGGCTATCGTTTTGGAGGAAGTCGACTTTGACGATCCGACTACGAACGTGCGAGGACGTCGCGCCTTAGCAATCGCTAAACCAACTCCGAGAGGTTATTGACCACGTCGAAGCACGATCAACCTGACCACAAAGGTCTGTTTCCTGCAGGCAAATGAAGAACAAGCAAGAAACAAAGATTGCAATCTGGATATTGCGAATATAAGAGGAAAGCTTTATTGATCAAGGTGGGGTTCTGTGACGCCTTTGTCTGGTCGTTGAACACAAACAAAGTACGCGAAGTTGCAGCTATGGCGAACTTTAATCTAAACAAAACCCAAAGTCTAAACGATGCCCTAAGGGTTGTATATATGGAGGAAGAGGGGGGAATTTTGTGGCCCTTGGAGGAGGGGTCCAAAACCAACCCTAACTCTTGTTTCCCCACACATACGGACTCTAAAAACAGCCTATACTTAAGTATTTCGAAAATACATGGGCCTGGCCCAAAAATAAGGTGACGCAGCACCTATAATAGCCTCTGGACGAAATTTATGAAGTGGCATCTTGTATATTTCGTCCAAGGCTTTATGCACTCCTTATGGTGGCTTCAAAGTCCTGAAATCATCACTTGTAACTCCGTTCTTTATCCCCTTGCGCATGCCATCATCTCCCTGCTTGGTCTTGCTCCAGTGTTCATCCCTCTTATCCATGCCAGGCCCTTCATTTGTAAGCAAAACAAATGTATCCAATTTAGGCAGCATCATATTCTCATGAACATTAGAATCATTACCAAGAAACAAAAGTACCTGGTAATTCAATTGGCGTGCGCGAGCTCTAGTAATTGGTCCAGTATGTATAGCAGCAGGGGCTGTGGGTGTAACAATGGTATTGATGTCCTCATCACACGAGCTCCCGACAAGGTTCATCTTTTTCATTCATATGCAGTTACAAGTACAAGCATTCCATAATACAAAGATGGACTCGAGGTTTACATTATTTGAGTTAAAATTTGGGGATTGCCGCGAGTTTAAGATTGAAAAAAAGTTAAGTGTCCCATTACGCCTTTGCCCCTGTCCATCCCTCGCAGGAAAAGATCGAGGGGGGCTAGAGGCGGACACCGCTAGATTTCGGCCCCTCCCCAGGATCAGGACGGCACTGCTCCCCAGCAAGGAGGAAGAAACCGAAGGGCAGGCATGGATGGTGACACTGCTGGAGGACCAGATGGGAGGCACGGAGTCACCGGCAAACACGACTCATCTGAACGGTTGTCCCCATTCTTGACGCGTCGTGGGTAGCCGCTGCCGTCCGCATCACTACCACCCGAAGACCTCGGTGCGGCCACCACGCCAGACACCATGCTCCCTATACTCTTCCACAGAGAGCATGGTCATCCCCAGGAGCCCTGGCATTAGAAGTTACCGCATGTCTTGAAGACGCGTGAGAAAACAAGAAGCTTCCCCGATCGACGGGGCGACCGCACTCTAGAGGAGCCAGTTTCGCCCCCGTTAGCGGCGAATAACTCTTGCGGCTCGTCCCCGAAGCCAGCTGAAGAAAAAGAACGGTCGGCTACCACGCGCCATGTCCGCCTCAAGCCGTGACATGGTGCCGACCGCGTCCCCTCTCACTAAGGTCAAGGCTACGGGCAACACGGCGACAGATACGCCGGGACCGCCGCTCCCAGCCTCAACACCGCGCCGCCCAAATCTTCCCATCAGACCCAAGGGAGACCCCGAACAGAAGCCCGGGGACTGGCCCCGGGCCCTTCCCTTCAGCATTACCAGAAGAAGCAGAGAACCGGTAAAGAAGGAGGAGAGAGGGATGCAGAGATGGATGACTTCGCCCTCCTCCGCCCCTCCTTTTATAGGTCGGGCAGGGAAGGGCAGCTGCTCCATCAACAGGCAACCGCCGCCCTCCTCCGCCAATTCAAGGTAGAGGGGCCCTCTTCAAGATGCTCTTCCACACCACACGCCTCTGTTACCTACCCCGCTCTATGCATGCGGCATACGTGGCTAAGGATAAGAGCGCACCGTGGGAAGAGTAATTTGGCGGTTTCTACCCCGTGCGTTAAAGTCATTCACGTGCCATCACTGTCGCGGCCCCACCACTGTTGGCTTTACACCACACGTGGGGGATTCGGAAACTGCCCCCAAGATCAAGGCTAATGAAGAGGCAAAAGAAAACTTCAAAGGGGCCAACCCCTTCAGCAGCCTTGCCTGTGCACTTATTAGGCCCTACCCCGTCGAAGCTCCGCAACACGATCGGGGTAGGCCCGGGGGCTTCTGTCGGTGCAACAGACCCCGGGTATGTTGCCCAACTGTGCACAAACTCAAGGTCAAGATTGAAGCACCAGCTCAAGACAGAGATCGAAGAACCAAGAGACTTGAAGAACCAACATGCAGCTCAGAAGAGATCGAGATCGAGCCAAAGGAACAGAATATCGGCAAGAGAAGGGCCTCCCTTGCTGGGCAGGCGAGCCCGGCAAGGGGCCAGGCCACCACCAGAAGCAAGCGACCAAGACTCCTCGGCAGCGTCTGCCGGGGCTTGCGGGGCCTAAACCACCCCACCGACCATGCAAGTATGACCCACGTCGTCAATCAGTGCGGTGTCAACTGCAAGGTGATTAAGTGGCAGCATTTGCCACTTGGCAGCCATCTCCTACAGAAGAAACCCACAGGTGACACCCATCCAGCGACGTGTCAAGAGAACAAGTGCGGAGCTAGTGACATAAGCTCGGCAGGCCTTGCCAGGCAACTAGTGATGTGACACTGAGCGATGCATTTAATGCACCCTGTCAGCCCACAGAGTTAGGTATGATAGCACTGTTTGCTATCATATCAGTGGGTAATGACTGTTTTGCCACTGTGGTGACCCCTTAATCTATAAAAGGAGGACCATGGCAATTGTAGGAGGGGGTTGGAGGGTTGGAAACTTGACAAGCCCAAGCCACCATACTCTTGTGGTGACCATAGCCCTGAGGCAGACCTTGCCGGGCAAGTGTACCACGCACCATCACCTCCATTTCCACCATCAATCCACCAAAGCTGGAGTAGGGTCTTACGCCTCGTGGCGGCCCGAAACCTAGGTAAACTGCTTGTGTGCTCTCTACCGTGTTGCCGCGCGCTGGTCTGCACTTTGTGCAACGCGACGTCCCCCATCGAACCAGCAAGGGGCCGCCCGGTGCCATAGGTGGCCGCGGATATCCTGCGACAGTGCTACAGCTATCTCTTCAACCTCCTCGTTTCTCTAACTCAGCCATCACGCGGCGGGCAAGGTGGGGGTTTGCCGATAGTCGGTTTCCTCAATTGCGGTCCCACTTGTAAGACCAACTCAAACGCATGACCCCAAACAGACGTCCATTTTCCCGCATTCTGTCCGTTTGGGTAGGGCAATGGGGTCGTGTCCGGGCCATTTCTCGGATGCGGTGGCCGTGCACCCAACTCGCGGACGCATCCCGGTCACGTACATTTTTCTTTGCAAACACATATCTTTTTTCATCATTGATTTTTGGTACATGGAAATACATCACCAAATTTTGACTAGAAAAGCCAGACCAAAGAAAACAAGAACAACAAGAATACATTTTAGAAGATATCCAACTTCCATAACTGCCCCTGGAAGTTGGATTAGTGCCTTCTTAACGCATTCATTGTCGATCTGCGGAGGCTCGATCTTGCGTGCTTCTTTCTTCTTCGAGTGTAAAGAAGTAGACGTTGCTTCCTCGCATCTAGTCTCATGTCTAGCCTCTATTCTATCAACAAGTGCACTAGTCTCATCTCTAGCCTCTATGCTAGCTAAAAGTGCTAGAACATCTACTAAATTGTGCTCTATCAATATATCGATGTACTCTTCTTCCCACTACCAAAAGTTGCATCCATTCTACACAATAAAATTTTAAGTTAGCACAACTAGTCAAATCTGAGAGCACAGCCAAAGCTAAAGTAGCACATCCCCATCGGTTGAGCACTTGATGAACACCCATCCGGGATGTTCCGGCGTTGTAGACACACGGCGCAAGACCTTCTTTGGGCAGTCATCGCACGTAATGAGTGGCAACGGTGCACCGACGAGCTTTTGGGCCAACACCAAGCCCGACCGACCACCATTCATGTATCTGCCGGCGGACCACCCACGTTGTAGATTCGAGCGGCTAGAGGAGGAGTCAGTACCTGCATGCGGCCTTAAGGCCTTGCCGGGGCCTTCCGGCCCGGTGCCCGGCTAGTCCATGGCGCGGCGCGGCCTCCCACAGCCGGGCGAGCTCAAGACCGACCGGATCCGCTCCAAATCCGGCTGCCAGGTGTGCAAAACACCTAGCCGTGGTTGCGTCGCTCGGGGGCGTCGAGGGAAAGGGGGTTGGGCAAGCACACGTCCGAGCTGCACGCGCTGGAGTTGGCCTAAGTGAAGATACAAGGCAGCACACGTTTCCCTAGCGGCGTGGTGGACCAACCATGTGGGGGTGCGAAGTGGCTTCGCTCATGTGGGGGGCGGAGGCCATTTGTTGTGTGATGAAAACTTTAGTATTTACTAGAATGTTTTGTTTGAACTAATCTATAATCCAACATGTATCCTCGTTGTCGTTGTGTGTTGATGACTTGTTGTATGTAATGAATGGTACATTTGCATATGCATGTCTAAACTCAATTTGTGAATGGTTTTTGACTCACTTCTTGGAGTGTGAGTACCGTAGTATTATAGCCAGTACCCGGTTATATGAAGTTGCCACATCACATAGAGCCAACCTAATATTGGAGTATGCTAGCACAATAGTTAGTTCTAGTTAGATCAACAAGAGCTAGGTGTCGCACGGAGGCTGAGAAATATGGTGATAGCGTGACTGCATGAGGTGGGCTTGTAAGTAGTATGATGTAGGCACATGGCTCGCCGTGTTTTCTACTCCTCCGGTCTAAATGTGGAGAAGATTTGGTCGAGTTCTTCCTCCTTTTGCTGACACGTGGGACATCCAGCATCCAGGTCGTGTCATGCAAGAAAATGGAGTGCTAGTTGAAGCCACGTGATGTGCATCTTGGGTTAAACTGTAAATAGAAACTTATTCTTGAGGAACTCCAAAAGCGGCCACCGAAGATCTTCATTGGATTTGTTTTACATCACCAGCATGTCGAGGTGAAAGATGTGCAGGTTTAGTGGATCCTCTTGCGTTTTCACTGATATGTGGGACCGCATGTGAGCAAACAGATGATGGGCTCCGCGTGTCTGCTGGCGGGCTGAGAAGAGAGAGGGAGGAGGGCTGAGCATGGACTCCAGGAAATTTGTTCTACGTAACCAGCATGTCGATATAGGCTCGATATAGTGGGGTGGCATGGGCCATAACTAGCATTCACGTCTAGCAGTACGGCACACGCCACCCACACGAGTCCCATCTGACACCAATTTTCTTGGAGTCTGTGCTACAACCATCTCTTCTCCCTCCTGTTTTCTCAGCCATCGCGCGGTGGGCGGGGTTGGGGTTTGCCGATAGTCGGTTTGCTCAACTGCGGTCCCACTTGTAAGTGAAAATGCAACACATCACGCATTCCCCCTTGAGCGGCGTGCCGGACCAACCATGTGGGGGTGCGACGTGAACACGGCAGGCTTTTCCTTTTGAACTTGTAACTTGTAAAATTTGGTTCTGCTCCATGGCGTGACCGATAGATAGAAATAGCAATTTTCCCTAGAGTAATGAGAAGTTTGGTTCTGCCACGGTTCATGCATGGAGTACGTACGAAAATTATGAAGTTGATGCGAAAGGTAAGATAATTACTAGTAGTACCATACACTTCTACATGGATTTGATGGAAAGATAAAGATACATATGGATCCATCAACGACATCCTCACGCCCTAGTGCGCCGGGTCACCAACCGACGTGTGAGGAGCAGCGGCGTTGGCGGCGAGCTCAACGTGCTTCTGAACAATGCCGTCCAAGGTTGCCCTACGGTCCAAGAAGGCCAGTGACCTATCGTCCTCCTCTTGCACATAGTAGTCCTTGTGGATGATTTGCGATTAGACGTGGGTGATTATGTCGACGGTGTCTTGCTGCGCCAGGCGCTGCGCGGTGAGCGCGACCTCGAGGTGGACATTCTCCGGTGCGATGGCGGGAAGTCGCAGGGCCACTAGTGCGTCGAAGAGTTTGTCACCATAGAGGCCATTGAGGGTGGCGGGTATCGCGGAGCCTGGGCGCGTGGGCTGGAGGCGTATGTCAAGGTCGTCCGCGAGCTTCTTGACGACGGTGAACTTGTCGAGGAAGCCGACGAGGACCTCGTAGAACAAGGAGATGAAGCTGTCATCCAAGCGGCCTCAAGAACGACCTGGAGACGTTCCTTGGTGTCGGGCCGCAGGCCGGCGTCGTGGACCATCTGGCACAGCCGGCTGATGCTTGCACTCTTGGCCTCCATGGGTCTAGCTTCTAGTCAACTGATCTTCTGATTGGAGTGATCACTCTTGCCCTTGGTTAGGGTGCGTAAGTGCGTAGGATTTCGTATATTGGACTGGCGGGGAGCCTTTATATGAGAAGTGCAGACTGCGTTGCATTCACATGTGTGTTGTCCATCTACTCCTCGGCCCTCTACTGCACCTGCCTTTGGCTGTATGACAGGTGGGCCAGCCACCAGTCTGGCCCACCTATCAGACACCAAAGGCAGGTGCAGTAAGTCAATGAAGCTGCGTCCCTATGGGACTGAGCTCCGGTGCCTTAACTGCACCTGCCTTTGGCTGCATGACAGGTGGGCCAGCCACCTGTTGGGCCCACCTATCCTACACCCAAAGGCAGGTGCAATAAGTCAATGAAGCCGTGTCCCCCTCTGTGCCGGCGCAATATAGTCATCTCACCGGACCTCTAGTTGGGGCCCAACGAGAGAAATTTGATGTTTACTGGTTTATTGGTCTCCTTTGCATTTTGCACCAAGTTTTGACCTTTGATTTAATTAATAAAATGTTAATGCATGTAACCAAAAATATTGTGCTAAGTAGTCTCAAGTCATTGGATGCATACACACCCCACGTCTTGTATTGGGTGATTTCTTTTTTCGTGGCAAAAACAGGGAACGAGGTGGGTAGTTAATGCACCGCGCCTAAAAGTTTTTGGATTACTATTTGGTTTTCGTAAAGTGACTAATGCACCAGTACGGAGGGAGTACAATAGTAGTCTTTGATTGCAATTTTTTGTCGGTAGCTTACCAAGCTGAGTGCTCGGTGAGTACAATAGTAGTCTGATTGAGGAGACTTCAGATTTGAGCCATCTACCGAAAGGAATAAAACAATATACCATGTATTTATTTACAGAGGGAGTAGTATATTTTTTGTGACATGCATTACTAGATATTTCTAGTCAAATACTAAATCCAGACGGACATGGTAGTACTACTAAATCCAGACGGTGGTACTAGTATTAGTAGTAGTACTACTAATGTAGTAGTACTGTACTACCCGTTGGTTAAATTATTATGTGCTGCTCCTCACAGTGAAGTGACAAGACCCTGCGCCGGAGATGACACCTAAGTGTAGGCGCCGTGTTCGGTATACCAAAGTCAGCCTCACCGTCTGCAGTCATTATCATCATGGCTGTAGAGCTAGCCTGCTTACAACTAGCCGTGTTCGACATAATTTCCCATGCGTAGATGCCAGTGTATTGCACGGAACACCAAGATTGGGGGTGGACGACGCCAGCAGCGGCCATCACACCAGATTTTTGCACGGCCTTCTAGATGTGGTGGGGAGGAGATAAGGCTGATTGTGAGAGACAAGGAGTTGTTTGTAAATAGGGAACAAGTGCGGAAATCTTTTTGCAAAACTGCACAAGTTTAGTTTGTATGCGTCAGATCTAGATCCGACGGCTATTGGTGAAAGATGGCAGGCACAACATCATCACCAACTTAGGACCTCTTTGATTCACAGGATTTTCAAAACACAGGAATAGGACACGGCAATATTACAAGTTTCAAACTGATATTACAAATGTTAGGAGTAATGCTGCACCTACAAAGGGGAATTACTAGGAAGTTTACGTAAGAACTTTCATTACTTTAGGTGGATGCAGCATTATCTTACAAACTAAAATCCATCGCCCTGACAAGTCGCTAATGGGCAAATAAATTTTCGAGTCACTGGCCACTTGATGTTTCAAAAACAAATTCAGCTTCTGCGGAGACTTTGTCATTTAGGCTTAGACGCTTGCGGTGATCAGCACGCCATTCATTGTTGCGCCAGAGAACGCCAAACCTCATTACCTTGAGCACACTTGCCTCCAGAACAAAGAACCTGGCCAATTTAATCTCAGATGTGCTGGCTCGGTAGTCGATCAACTCAATTTCTGTAAGATGGAGATCAAGGCATTCGATGAGATTGTTATAGTGCAGCACATTTTTCACTTTCGGGTCTTTTTTTGTCTGCAAAAGAAGAGAACATATTAGAGCAGCTAGCTGTATAAGATTGTTGTGTCATCAAGAGGTACCAATATCATTCGCTCATACGATAGGGTTGGCTGTCTAGTGATATTTTTTTCACTTTCTCTCTCTATTTCCTCTCATTTACCTAGGAGCACGTGAGGAGCTTGGGCATTTGTTGCCTTCCACTATATGGCCGATGCCATATTTCTCAAAAGTATGCCACATAATACGCATTGATGTCAAATCAAAAGATTTTGGCACCGCTCTAGTGATGTGAGAGAGTTGGCACCGCTATGCACACAGACCCACATGTATAAACAAATCAATCAAACCAACTACACCAGCCTCTCACTCTCCCAAACAAGTGTTTTTTATTGCCTCAGTCCTCTCCCTCTCCCACGCAAGTGTTTTTTCATTGTGTGAGTTAATCTGGCACCAGAGCAAAGTAGGTGATCCAGATTGGGGCAACAGGTGAGCAATGGAGGGGCATCGATGCCAAATGCATCACAAGTGAATTTGGCACGTGTTTTGGCCTACATAGTGGAGGGCCGTTATAGCCCACTTTTGTACTACCTCGTATTTAGTGTAAAATTTTGACCATAGATTTACCTAAGAAAATGCCAATGCATGTCACCAAAAAGTATACCATTTGACATTATGTTCAAATACGAATCCAACGATATAACTTTTAGTGACATGCATTAACATTTTGTCAGTTAAATCTATGGTCAAATTTTGATACTACAAAATAGGAAGAGTAAACCAGGGTGGAGGTAGTACTTGCTCTTAGGGTAACCATAGAGTTAGTAGTCTAAATTACTTGCCACTATGACTAGCCTAGGATACTATAATAGTACAACAAAAAAATGATGCAGGTGATCACGTGACAAAAAATACTAAAAACATTTCTTTCGGTGCAGTGCGTAGATGCAGTTTTGAACACTACACTTGTCATTGTAATTTGGGAAAATTACGAAAAAATTGAGCTACGTTGTGATTACCGTTTACTAATAGGAAAGAAGTTTCACCTCGATGAGTAGCTTCTCAGTGCACGGAAAGCATGTAAGGAATCCAACAACTTGATCCAGATTGGGGCCGATAGATTTTATTGCCAAGATCTTCACTGTGCGCATAGACTGGGTCAAGCTTGTGGGAATCATTTTCTAGATGACAGTCGTAAATACATCAAGAAGAAATTTAAAAATGTGAATTTCAAGAAGACGGAGAAGAAGATGAGTGTTATACCTGAACGATTACGGATCCAATAAAGAGTTCAGAGAATTTGGCAGACGAGTACACCAACGCTGTCAATTTCAGCGCGTTAATGACCCTGATTTTTGTTGGACCTTCTAAATAAGATATAAGCAATCTCTCAAGGAAAGGTGCATTCTCAATGACCATAACGTGGAATAGCTGGAGAGATCTCTTCCCAATTGATGTCTTGTTGTGGGGCCAGCAAGACACGTAAATCCATCGGAGATTCGTCGACGCGATGTGGAGGCTAATGAACCCGTGGATCTGCTCAAGACGAAGGTACTCAAGCGCAGTACAGCTGCGGAGCAGGTGCTCCATAGCCTTCTTCGAGATGCCAAAGTCGGAGAGGTCAAGCTGCTTGAGTTGAGGGAGAAGAAGGGCGGGCGTGGCATTAATCTGGGGAAGATAGCAGGAGCTGAAGATGGCGCGACGCAGCATTGGCGTGAGGCGAAGCACGGACAGCGGCAGAGAGCGACATCATCCAGCTTCAAAGCTGAGCTCCTCGATCTGATCTAGGGTGGGGGATAAGAACCACTCATTGAACTTGTCTTGGACCTTGCAGTTGGTACAAAACATGCGGATGTCAAGGCGTCTGGCTGGCCCACGGTGCGATGAAAGGATCTTGGAGACTGCGGCCATGCGTTTGCAATCCATGTCGCAGAGGCAGCTGTCGATGGTGAGGTTGAGGGGGACGCGGCGCCAGAGGGGGCGCCACCGCTAGGAGAGCAGGGTGGTCCGCACGACAAATTTGGTGGGGAGGAGGCTGATGATGACGAGCAGCATGTCATCGGGGAGGCTGCTGATGAAGTCCAGGCTCGCCGGATGCGGTTTTGGCTCGAGCCGCCTCCGCTTGTTGGCTGCCTCGCCATCCATCTCAGCCGGCGGCAACGCTGGTGTACACGTGTGCTGGTGTGTGTTGTGTGCTGGGTGTGCGCGAGTGCGTCCTTCTATGCATGCCACCGCGCAGTGGTGAATTGTGCGCGAGTGCGTCCTTTCACGCGGAAGAAGTGTGCCCTCAATTTACTAGCGTGCGGGGTGCTACCCCGAGTGGTTTCGACTTTGTTTACTTCACCGCGTGTCAGATGGGCCTCTATTTTACTTATTTTCACCCACTGCCACATGCGCCAGCACACAAAGATAGAGAACACGAGCTGACAAGGCAGCATGTGGATTGGTTGACCGGTCAACTAAACAATATACGGAGCTATATGCTGACACAGTGACCGTATAATTCGTCGGTATAGAGAGTTCGAGTGAGAGGGGAGGCCCGTGAGAGATAGCAGAGAGAGAAAGAGCTACTTCCTCCGTTCGATAATGTAGTGCCTACATTTTTTTAAAGTCAAACTTTTGAAACTTTTTCCAAGTTTATAAAGAAATTACTTATATCTACAATACCAAAGATAAATGATAGTATGAAGTAAGTACATGTTGTGATGAATCTAATGATCATTCTAGATGTAAATGTTTTTATCCACATATACCTGGTCAAACTTTTCTGAGGTTTGGCTTTTCAAAACATCCATATGCTTATGGACGTGAGAGAGTACCTAACTAGAGAGAGAGAGAGAGAGAGAGAGAGAGAGAGAGAGTGAAATAGAAAGAGTGACTGAAAAAGTGTGTGTGCGTGTGTGAAAGAGACATGGACAACACACAATAAAAGTAGAGAAAAAGCATGTGTGTCTTATGCAAACATATCACACATGCATCTTCGACAGCAGAAGCAAGGTGGGGAGATAGTGTGTGGTTGTTTGCAACCGAGAGAGAAAGACCCCTAGCATGTGGCCAAGAGGAGTCTGACAAATGAGGGAGAGAGTTCGAGAGAGACGTACAGAGAAAATGCAGACATGGGGAGGAGAGAGTGTATGTTTGTCATAGAGAGATCCCCTGGAGATCGTGATGGGACTACATGGGTGGGAGATCGAGTGACAAGGTGTGTGCGCGATAGAAGATACCCCGAGAGATATCAAGATAGACATATGGATGGAAGGAGACAATACGTGTGTTCCTGATGGCTAGTGAGAGATAGTCATACTTAGGGGGGGAGTGTCTGCGCCTATGATGGAGTGAGGGATTATGGTACTTAGGGGGGTGCGTGTCACATAGAGAGAGAACAAGGGCGGAGAGTGTTAGATGGGTCTATGTAGCATGAGCGAGACATGTGCCCCCCCCCCCCCCCCCCCCCCCCCCCCCCCCCCCCCCCCCCCCCCCCCCCCCCCCCCCCCCCCCCCCCCCCCCCCCCCCCCCCCCCCCCCCCCCCCCCCCCCCCCCCCCCCCCCCCCCCCCCCCCCCCCCCCCCCCCCCCCCCCCCCCCCCCCCCCCCCCCCCCCCCCCCCCCCCCCCCCCCCCCCCCCCCCCCCCCCCCCCCCCCCCCCCCCCCCCCCCCCCCCCCCCCCCCCCCCCCCCCCCCCCCCCCCCCCCCCCCCCCCCCCCCCCCCCCCCCCCCCCCCCCCCCCCCCCCCCCCCCCCCCCCCCCCCCCCCCCCCCCCCCCCCCCCCCCCCCCCCCCCCCCCCCCCCCCCCCCCCCCCCCCCGCTGAGTGGTGCGTCAGATAGCTGAGAGGGGGAAAGAGATATTCCATCCGCTCAATAATGCAGTGCATATAAATTTTTTAGAAGTCGAACTTTGGAAACTTTGACCAGGTTTACACAAATATTATTTATATCTACAATACCAAAGATACATCATACGAAACTACATCTCATGATGAATCTAATGGTATATGTTTGTCGTTCTAGATGTAAATGTTTTTCTCCACGTACATGATCAAACTTTGTGATGTTTGACTTTACAATAAATCTATATGCTATGGACCGAAGGGAGTGCCTAAGTCGAGAGAGATCAAGTGCGTGTGAAGGAGAATGAGTGAGTGTGCAAAAAGAGTATGTGTATGAAAGAGAAAGGGACAACAAACGATAAATTAGAGAGAGAGTGTGTGTGTTCGTTTCTTATGCAAACATATCACACATGCATCTCCGAGATAGAAAAGCGAGGTGAGGAGATACACGAAGATAGCTAGTGCATTATTGTTTGCAACCGAGAGAGACACCCCTATAGCACATGTCCAATACAGGTCTGGCCAACAAGAAACAAAGGTCGAGAGGGACGCATGGAGAAGATGGACGCATGGGGAGGGAGAGAGGGTGTGTTTATGATAGAGAAATCCCCTCGAGATCGTGAGGGGACTATATGGGTGGGAGATCGAGGGACGAGGTGCATGTGTGATAGAAAGATGCCCTGAGAGAAATCGAGATAGACCATGCACATGTTTGCGTGTGATGGAGACTAAGAATTAGCTAGTCATATACATATAGGGGGGACTGCGTCCCCCCCCCCCCCCCCCCCCCCCCCCCCCCCCCCCCCCCCCCCCCCCCCCCCCCCCCCCCCCCCCCCCCCCCCCCCCCCCCCCCCCCCCCCCCCCCCCCCCCCCCCCCCCCCCCCCCCCCCCCCCCCCCCCCCCCCCCCCCCCCCCCCCCCCCCCCCCCCCCCCCCCCCCCCCCCCCCCCCCCCCCCCCCCCCCCCCCCCCCCCCCCCCCCCCCCCCCCCCCCCCCCCCCCCCCCCCCCCCCCCCCCCCCCCCCCCCCCCCCCCCCCCCCCCCCCCCCCCCCCCCCCCCCCCCCCCCCCCCCCCCCCCCCCCCCCCCCCCCCCCCCCCCCCCCCCCCCCCCCCCCCCCCCCCCCCCCCCCCCCCCCCCCCCCCCCCCCCCCCCCCCCCCCCCCCCCCCCCCCCCCCCCCCCCCCCCCCCCCCCCCCCCCCCCCCCCCCCCCCCCCCCCCCCCCCCCCCCCCCCCCCCCCCCCCCCCCCCCCCCCCCCCCCCCCCCCCCCCCCCCCCCCCCCCCCCCCCCCCCCCCCCCCCCCCCCCCCCCCCCCCCCCCCCCCCCCCCCCCCCCCCCCCCCCCCCCCCCCCCCCCCCCCCCCCCCCCCCCCCCCCCCCCCCCCCCCCCCCCCCCCCCCCCCCCCCCCCCCCCCCCCCCCCCCCCCCCCCCCCCCCCCCCCCCCCCCCCCCCCCCCCCCCCCCCCCCCCCCCCCCCCCCCCCCCCCCCCCCCCCCCCCCCCCCCCCCCCCCCCCCCCCCCCCCCCCCCCCCCCCCCCCCCCCCCCCCCCCCCCCCCCCCCCCCCCCCCCCCCCCCCCCCCCCCCCCCCCCCCCCCCCCCCCCCCCCCCCCCCCCCCCCCCCCCCCCCCCCCCCCCCCCCCCCCCCCCCCTTACTCCCGAGCATCATCTCTCCATCTAAAAAAGAAGTGGCAAGCTAATATTTAAAAATTTGATTCGAATCGACTTGGTAGGGTAGACGTCGATGCTCGTTCTCCCAAAATTTGAATGAACCGTTAAACACCCACAGCTCGGTGGAATTTGCCCGAGCAAATAAATGGGAGACGCGAAATTACCGGCCTATGTGGGACACGCATCAATTGGCCCGTTGTACATCGAGGGTAGCTTCATAACTTCATCCAAGCGCGCCTTCTGCTCGGCCGAAATGACATGTGCCGAATAATTCATAAACCATGGGCGGCAAAACACCCTCTCCTTGCCCGAAATCGCTCGTGCCGACTATTTCAAAACACGCCCTCCTCACCCGAAATCGCTCGCGCCCACTATTTCAAAATACGCCCTCCTCGCCCGAAATCGCTCGCGCCCTCTATTTCAAAACAAGCTCTCCTCGCTCGAAATCGCTTGCGCCCACTATTTGGGAGAAGCAAAGTTACTCTACTATCCCCGACCCTCAGTACACGGACCCAAGCCGAGAAGCCTAAAGGCAGGGGTAGAACTGTAACTCCCTCCACATTTCAGACAAACGCGTCTGTAAGACATGGTTCCCCCTCCCAATTCACCATTCTTACCATGTGGGCGCCAAATCACCTTCTCCCCAGAAGCTCCCTTCTCCCCAGCCGCGAAACCTCAGCCCCTCCTCCATGGCGCCCCCCACCTCACCAAATTCATAGCCGCCCTCCTCCCTAATGCCGGAGACACTATCCATTTGCTGTCATGCACTGGGTCGTGTGCCTCTTACTCAGTGCTGTCAGAGTTGCCTCGGCGACAGCCGCGTGAACCGTACCAGAGCCGATTCACCCCTGCCGTTGTTCACGGCACCGAAGCGGCTCCAACTTCGGATCCGTCTAGAGCCCCGGCGCTGCTTCCCCGTAGCCGTCGACTGTCATGACATCTCTCCTTCCCTGCCGCCGGTAGCCATCGCAACTGCGCTGGCCTCACCGACTCGGCAGCTGGAGCTGCCTACTTCACCGGGCCGCTAGATAGGTCGCACACTCATCTCAAATCACTTTATTTAGGCGTCAGTTGTCAGAATTTTTCTTCTGGGCCAATCGATTCCCAATGGGAAGCAGCACCCCTCGAGGCGGTGGAGCTCCTAGGCTGCTAGTTGGCTGGTGTCTAATGTAAGGGTGCAGGGGCACAAGTTCGTCACGGAAGCAACGCTTAGATGGCTATCTTAGAGTTGCGTGTGTTGAAGGTACTACCGCCACCGGATCTGGATGACAGCGAGTCTTTGTGGATTGGCCGGGGGCGGTGCAACAACTGCAGTGCGGTGCGGCAGGGAGCGGGGTTTTGGTCGGAGCTCTCGCGGCCACGGACGGCGGAGGCAGGCTGCTCTGCCGGTGGTCGCTGGCTCTTTGGGGAAGATTCCGAACAGTTTCAGCCGGGTGGCACAAGACGGCCATCAAGCCATCCGGCGTAGATCGGGCAGTACCAAAATAAAATAAAATCGTGTGACCCCAATCTAGTCTTCAGTCAACAGACGTGAGACCACTCTCGTACATTGCTATTGATCTCTTAGGGTATTTCTTCAGATCAGAGAGATGGGTCGTTCTTAACATTATGCGTTTTCTGCATCTTCAGCCACACCGTCTTCTGACTCACCACAGCTGTTCCAACAAGGGAAGCATACACCAGAAGGGAGCTATAGTCCCCACTCAACAGTTCCCTGCATCGAATGCGCGTGCCCGACATGGACAGCCACAACAACTGTAGGGCCATCGACAAGTCAGCACCCCCCCCCCCCCCCCCCCCCCCCCCCCCCCCCCCCCCCCCCCCCCCCCCCCCCCCCCCCCCCCCCCCCCCCCCCCCCCCCCCCCCCCCCCCCCCCCCCCCCCCCCCCCCCCCCCCCCCCCCCCCCCCCCCCCCCCCCCCCCCCCCCCCCCCCCCCCCCCCCCCCCCCCCCCCCCCCCCCCCCCCCCCCCCCCCCCCCCCCCCCCCCCCCCCCCCCCCCCCCCCCCCCCCCCCCCCCCCCCCCCCCCCCCCCCCCCCCCCCCCCCCCCCCCCCCCCCCCCCCCCCCCCCCCCCCCCCCCCCCCCCCCCCCCCCCCCCCCCCCCCCCCCCCCCCCCCCCCCCCCCCCCCCCCCCCCCCCCCCCCCCCCCCCCCCCCCCCCCCCCCCCCCCCCCCCCCCCCCCCCCCCCCCCCCCCCCCCCCCCCCCCCCCCCCCCCCCCCCCCCCCCCCCCCCCCCCCCCCCCCCCCCCCCCCCCCCCCCCCCCCCCCCCCCCCCCCCCCCCCCCCCCCCCCCCCCCCCCCCCCCCCCCCCCCCCCCCCCCCCCCCCCCCCCCCCCCCCCCCCCCCCCCCCCCCCCCCCCCCCCCCCCCCCCCCCCCCCCCCCCCCCCCCCCCCCCCCCCCCCCCCCCCCCCCCCCCCCCCCCCCCCCCCCCCCCCCCCCCCCCCCCCCCCCCCCCCCCCCCCCCCCCCCCCCCCCCCCCCCCCCCCCCCCCCCCCCCCCCCCCCCCCCCCCCCCCCCCCCCCCCCCCCCCCCCCCCCCCCCCCCCCCCCCCCCCCCCCCCCCCCCCCCCCCCCCCCCCCCCCCCCCCCCCCCCCCCCCCCCCCCCCCCCCCCCCCCCCCCCCCCCCCCCCCCCCCCCCCCCCCCCCCCCCCCCCCCCCCCCCCCCCCCCCCCCCCCCCCCCCCCCCCCCCCCCCCCCCCCCCCCCCCCCAGACCTATAGATGGAGTATATATGCATGCAAACTAGAAAGACCCCGCCCCCCCACACACACAAAGATAGAGATAGAGAGAGAGAGAGAGAGAGAGAGAGAGAGAGAGAGAGATGGCGAGAGAGGGAGAGGGACCAACAAGGTTTGTGTGTTGGATGTGTGCGACAGAATTGAAGATTGTCGGCAAGAGAGAGAGAAGGAGTCCGGGAGAGGGGGGCGCATTTTATGCATCAAAGACTGATATAAACCATGTTTCGATATAAACTTGCATTCAAATATTTAAATTGGAGAACATGTTATCTGCAATCCACACATGAACGGAGATATGCGTATCAAACAAGTTCATTAATTTGACTTTCAACATGTTCATGGAGTACCATAATACTGTACAACATGCTACTCGATTGACGTGTTCAAATTTGGATTTAATTCACTATTTTGACCTGGTGAACGAGATATTTCATTTTGGGTTTGATTCCCATTTTTGAGTGGGTCAACTATTTGTCATATAGTAACGAGCATGTAAAAACACATCTCCCGAGCATCATCTCTCCATCTAAAAAATAAGTGGCAAGCTAATATTTCAAAATTTGATTCGAATCAACTTGGTAAGGTCGACGTGGATGCTCGTTCTCCCAAAATTTGAACGAACCGTTAAACACCCCCTGCTCGGTGGAATTCACCTGAGCAAATAAATGGGAGACGCAAAATTACCGGCCTATGTGGGACACGCATCAATTGGCCCGTTGTACATCGAGGGTAGGTTCGTAACTTCATCGAAGCGCGCCTTCTCCTCAGCCGAAATGACATGTGTTGAATAATTCATAAACCATGGGCGGCAAAACACCCTCTCCTCGCCCGAAATCGCTCGCGCCGACTATTTCAAAACACGCCCTCCTCACCCGAAATAGCTCGCGCCCACTATTTCAAAACACGCCCTCCTCGCCTGAGATCGCTCGCGCCCACTATTTGGGAGAAGCAAAGTTACTCTATTATCCCCGACCCTCAGTACACAAACCCACCCCCCCCCCCCCCCCCCCCCCCCCCCCCCCCCCCCCCCCCCCCCCCCCCCCCCCCCCCCCCCCCCCCCCCCCCCCCCCCCCCCCCCCCCCCCCCCCCCCCCCCCCCCCCCCCCCCCCCCCCCCCCCCCCCCCCCCCCCCCCCCCCCCCCCCCCCCCCCCCCCCCCCCCCCCCCCCCCCCCCCCCCCCCCCCCCCCCCCCCCCCCCCCCCCCCCCCCCCCCCCCCCCCCCCCCCCCCCCCCCCCCCCCCCCCCCCCCCCCCCCCCCCCCCCCCCCCCCCCCCCCCCCCCCCCCCCCCCCCCCCCCCCCCCCCCCCCCCCCCCCCCCCCCCCCCCCCCCCCCCCCCCCCCCCCCCCCCCCCCCCCCCCCCCCCCCCCCCCCCCCCCCCCCCCCCCCCCCCCCCCCCCCCCCCCCCCCCCCCCCCCCCCCCCCCCCCCCCCCCCCCCCCCCCCCCCCCCCCCCCCCCCCCCCCCCCCCCCCCCCCCCCCCCCCCCCCCCCCCCCCCCCCCCCCCCCCCCCCCCCCCCCCCCCCCCCCCCCCCCCCCCCCCCCCCCCCCCCCCCCCCCCCCCCCCCCCCCCCCCCCCCCCCCCCCCCCCCCCCCCCCCCCCCCCCCCCCCCCCCCCCCCCCCCCCCCCCCCCCCCCCCCCCCCCCCCCCCCCCCCCCCCCCCCCCCCCCCCCCCCCCCCCCCCCCCCCCCCCCCCCCCCCCCCCCCCCCCCCCCCCCCCCCCCCCCCCCCCCCCCCCCCCCCCCCCCCCCCCCCCCCCCCCCCCCCCCCCCCCCCCCCCCCCCCCCCCCCCCCCCCCCCCCCCCCCCCCCCCCCCCCCCCCCCCCCCCCCCCCCCCCCCCCCCCCCCCCCCCCCCCCCCCCCCCCCCCCCCCCCCCCCCCCCCCCCCCCCCCCCCCCCCCCCCCCCCCCCCCCCCCCCCCCCCCCCCCCCCCCCCCCCCCCCCCCCCCCCCCCCCCCCCCCCCCCCCCCCCCCCCCCCCCCCCCCCCCCCCCCCCCCCCCCCCCCCCCCCCCCCCCCCCCCCCCCCCCCCCCCCCCCCCCCCCCCCCCCCCCCCCCCCCCCCCCCCCCCCCCCCCCCCCCCCCCCCCCCCCCCCCCCCCCCCCCCCCCCCCCCCCCCCCCCCCCCCCCCCCCCCCCCCCCCCCCCCCCCCCCCCCCCCCCCCCCCCCCCCCCCCCCCCCCCCCCCCCCCCCCCCCCCCCCCCCCCCCCCCCCCCCCCCCCCCCCCCCCCCCCCCCCCCCCCCCCCCCCCCCCCCCCCCCCCCCCCCCCCCCCCCCCCCCCCCCCCCCCCCCCCCCCCCCCCCCCCCCCCCCCCCCCCCCCCCCCCCCCCCCCCCCCCCCCCCCCCCCCCCCCCCCCCCCCCCCCCCCCCCCCCCCCCCCCCCCCCCCCCCCCCCCCCCCCCCCCCCCCCCCCCCCCCCCCCCCCCCCCCCCCCCCCCCCCCCCCCCCCCCCCCCCCCCCCCCCCCCCCCCCCCCCCCCCCCCCCCCCCCCCCCCCCCCCCCCCCCCCCCCCCCCCCCCCCCCCCCCCCCCCCCCCCCCCCCCCCCCCCCCCCCCCCCCCCCCCCCCCCCCCCCCCCCCCCCCCCCCCCCCCCCCCCCCCCCCCCCCCCCCCCCCCCCCCCCCCCCCCCCCCCCCCCCCCCCCCCCCCCCCCCCCCCCCCCCCCCCCCCCCCCCCCCCCCCCCCCCCCCCCCCCCCCCCCCCCCCCCCCCCCCCCCCCCCCCCCCCCCCCCCCCCCCCCCCCCCCCCCCCCCCCCCCCCCCCCCCCCCCCCCCCCCCCCCCCCCCCCCCCCCCCCCCCCCCCCCCCCCCCCCCCCCCCCCCCCCCCCCCCCCCCCCCCCCCCCCCCCCCCCCCCCCCCCCCCCCCCCCCCCCCCCCCCCCCCCCCCCCCCCCCCCCCCCCCCCCCCCCCCCCCCCCCCCCCCCCCCCCCCCCCCCCCCCCCCCCCCCCCCCCCCCCCCCCCCCCCCCCCCCCCCCCCCCCCCCCCCCCCCCCCCCCCCCCCCCCCCCCCCCCCCCCCCCCCCCCCCCCCCCCCCCCCCCCCCCCCCCCCCCCCCCCCCCCCCCCCCCCCCCCCCCCCCCCCCCCCCCCCCCCCCCCCCCCCCCCCCCCCCCCCCCCCCCCCCCCCCCCCCCCCCCCCCCCCCCCCCCCCCCCCCCCCCCCCCCCCCCCCCCCCCCCCCCCCCCCCCCCCCCCCCCCCCCCCCCCCCCCCCCCCCCCCCCCCCCCCCCCCCCCCCCCCCCCCCCCCCCCCCCCCCCCCCCCCCCCCCCCCCCCCCCCCCCCCCCCCCCCCCCCCCCCCCCCCCCCCCCCCCCCCCCCCCCCCCCCCCCCCCCCCCCCCCCCCCCCCCCCCCCCCCCCCCCCCCCCCCCCCCCCCCCCCCCCCCCCCCCCCCCCCCCCCCCCCCCCCCCCCCCCCCCCCCCCCCCCCCCCCCCCCCCCCCCCCCCCCCCCCCCCCCCCCCCCCCCCCCCCCCCCCCCCCCCCCCTTTTGGTACTGTCCGATCTACGCCGGATGGCTTGATGGCCGTCTTGTGCCTCCTGGCTGACACTGTTAGGAATCTTCCCCGAAGAGCCAGCGACCAGCGGCAGAGCAGCTTGCCTCCGCCGTCCGTGGCCCCGGCCAAAACCCCGCTCCCCGCCCCACCGCACTGCCGTGGTTGCGCCACCCCCGGGCCAATCCACAAAGACTCCCCGTCATCCAGATCTGGCGGCGGCAGTACCTTGAACCCACGCAACTCTAAGATAGCCATCTAAGCACTGCTACCACGGCAAACTTGCGGCCCCGCACCCTTATGTTAGACACCAGCCAACCGGCAGCCTAGGAGCTCCGTCGCCTCGAGGGGTGCTGCTTCCCATTGGGAATCGATTGGCCCAGAATAAAAATTCAGACAACTGACGCCTAAATAAAGTGATTTGAGATGAGGGTGCGACCTATCTGGTGGCATGGTGAAGTAGGCAGGTCCAGCTGCCGAGTCGGTGAGGCCGGCACGGTTGCGGTAGCCACCGGCGGCAGGGAAACAACGATGTCGCGACGGTCGACGGCTACGGGGAAGCAGCGCCGGGACTCTGGACGGATCCAAAGTTGGAGCCGCTCCGGCGCCGTGAACAATGGCGGGGGTGAATCGGCTCCGGTACGGTTCACGCGGCCGTCGTCGAGGCAGCTCCAGCAGCATGGAGTAAGAGGCACACGGCCCAGTGCACGACGACAAATGGACAGCGTCTCTGGCATTAGGGAGGAGGGCGGCTATGAAATTGGTGAGGTGGGGGGCGCCATGGAGGAGGGGCTGAGGTTTCACGGCTTGGGAGAAGGGAGC
>JAAAWM010010337.1:0-39012 GCA_036873465.1 Thinopyrum obtusiflorum | reverse complement strand
GAAAGAAACAATAGCAATCTCAACGTAACGAGAGGTAATTTAGTAACATGAAATTTTTTACAACCATATTTCCCTCTCTCATAATAATTACATGTGGGATTATATTCAAATTCAACAATATAGCTAGCACATAAAATTTTCTCTACATGATCCACATGCATGCAAAGTTGACACTCTTCCAAAATAGTGGGATTAACATAGAATAAAGTCATTACTTCTCCAAGCCCACTTTTATCGAAAATTTCATAAGATTGATCAAACTCCGAAGTAGTGGGATCATTATTTCATAAAGTTGACACTCTTTCAAACCCACTTTCAATATTATTGCAAACATTATTATCATGAGGCTTAAATAAATTTTCAAGATCATAAGAAGAATCAACCCAATCATGATCATTGCAATAAGTAGTGGACATAGCAAAACTAGCATCCCCAAGCTTAGGGTTTTGCATATTATTAGCATAATTGACATAAATAGAATTTATAATAGCATCATTGCAATCATGTTTTTTATTCAAGGAGCTATCATGAATCACTTCATAAATTTCATCTTTTAACACTTCATCCCCCCCCCCCCCCCCCCCCCCCCCCCCCCCCCCCCCCCCCCCCCCCCCCCCCCCCCCCCCCCCCCCCCCCCCCCCCCCCCCCCCCCCCCCCCCCCCCCCCCCCCCCCCCCCCCCCCCCCCCCCCCCCCCCCCCCCCCCCCCCCCCCCCCCCCCCCCCCCCCCCCCCCCCCCCCCCCCCCCCCCCCCCCCCCCCCCCCCCCCCCCCCCCCCCCCCCCCCCCCCCCCCCCCCCCCCCCCCCCCCCCCCCCCCCCCCCCCCCCCCCCCCCCCCCCCCCAGCCAGACGCTACCTTTGACGACTCCTACTACATCGAGTGTGCCCACTACTACGTGCAGGCCGCTGACGACCAGGAGTAGTTAGGAGGATCCCAGGCAGGAGGCCCGCGCCTCTTCGATCTGTATCCCTGTTTATGCTAGCCATCTTATGGCACCTTGTTTAACTTATGTCTGTACTCAGATATTGTTGCTTCCGCTGACTCGTTCATGTTCGAGCACTTGTATTCGAGCCCTCGAGGCCCCTGGCTTGTAATATGATGCTCGTATGACTTATTTGTGTTTAGAGTTGTGTTGTGATATCTTCCCGTGAGTCCCTAAACTTGATCGTACACGTTTGTGTGTATGATTAGTGTACGATTGAATCGGGGGCGTCACAGTATGGTACGCGCTCGATCGACCTCTTCTCATGCTGGGTTGCCCCATTCTCCTAGGTTTTTTATCATGCTTAGTTCTTCATGATTTTGATGGAAAGATTGATGTCTTGTTGCCGCTATTCATGCGATGAAGGTAATGTAGGCATTCGATAGGATGATTACTGTTGTTTCATTGCTTTTTATGTTGGCTTGTCGGTGGTGACGATTTGGGGGTTAATGTAGGGTTAATATAGTTATCGGATTGAAGGAAGATGTGATTGTTATGATGGATGTTGTGATTGTTGTGATGTATGCCATGTGATTGTTGTGATGGATGCCCTGTGATCGGTGTGAATTTGTTTTCTTCAGATATTGCTCTATACTTGCTGTCGAAATTCAGTTAGTGAATGTTGTCAAAATTCAGTTAAGTGAATGCTGTCGATAAATGTTGCAGCGAATTCAGTTAAGTGATGATAAATGTTGTTAATTGGTTATTGTTGTACTATATTCAAAAGGAATTCATTTACTGCAGTGGTTTGCATCATAGCCTAAACAAAAAATTGTCTTTTTTTGCAGTAACTTCAGGAGAAGAATCTCTCTTGTTGTCCATAGCATTTGAGCACAATGGCATATTCATTGGGCAAGGAGTGAATAGATCATATATTGGCAGCACTTATTGTGAATTTGACTATTGCCATGCTGACACTTGTTCCTTACATATGTTGAAGTTTTGCCTGGACAAGTTGGATTACTTCTATGGTTTTCCTAGTCTGCAAGTGTACTGGTGCTTGTCAGGAAACGACATTGTAGATGGCTTTGTTCATGTGGATACTGAAGAGGTAATTGCTGCTATGGTCAATGCAAGCAAAGAATGCAAGACACTTCTGCTGATAGTGGATGAGGAGAATAAGATCAGAACTTCTTATGATGATGTGATCATAGATGGCCCCCTCTGCCAAGGGTAATTACTACAAGGAAATTTCCAAGGTCTACTAAAGGAGGAGAGGAAGAAGAGCATGGACAAGCAAGAGAGGAAGAAGAGCAGGGAGAGGGGAAGATCATGGACATGAAACAGAGCAGGGAGAGGGAGAAGAACAAAAAGAGAGGATGAAGTTCAGGTAGAGAACAGAGCAGGGAGAGGGAGAGGATGAAGGAGAAGAAACCGACAATAATTTTTATGAGAGTGAATATGATGTTGAAGATCTAGATGATGATTTGTTTATGGAGAATGTGGATATAGATGTCAATGATAACAATGAGAAGGAAGGGTACATTCAAGAAGGGGAGCCTTAAGATGATGATGATCTCAACCTAAGCAAAGATGAATTGTCAAAGTTGCAGTACACTTTTAGAGCCTACAATCCAGAAGTGGATCTGAATAATCTAGTTTTCAGTGTTGGTTTGGTTTTTGGTGACATAAAAGAGCTGAGGATGGCTATGGATGCATACACTGTTAGGAACAAAGTGAAGATATATAAGCCAGGAAATGAATCTGAAAGGCTTAATGCAGTTTGCTCAAAAGCTTGTCCTTGGCAACTGAAAGCTTCAAAAGACAATAGGACTGGTAGCATTGTGATAAGGCAGTACAATGGCACTCACAAATGCTAGAAATCATTTGATTCCAAGTGTTTGACAGTTAAAATTCTCACACAGAAATTCATTCAGGAATTCAGAGACAACCAGAAGATGGATTTGGGTACATTTGGTAACAAGGTTCAAAGAGAGTTGAAACTTCTACCAAACAAGATAAAATTTGGAAGGTCCAGGAAGGCAACTCTTGACATTATTCATGGGGATGAAGCAGAGCAGTACATCATGTTGTGGGACTACAGGCAAGAACTCACAAGAGTTAATCCTAGCAGCAAATTCATAGTTTCCACTACCAAAGTGAAGGAGAAGGATGATGCACTGCCAAAGGACCACCTCTCCTCACTCTATTGGTCATATGATGCTTGCAAGAGAGGTTTCCTAAAGGGCTGGAGGCCAATTATATTTGTGGATGGCTGCCACTTGAAAAGTAGGTACAAAGGTATATTGTTGACAGCTGTGGGAATTTACCCAAATGGTTGCATTTATCCAATAGCTATATGGGAATCGTAGAGGTTGAATTCACTTACACATGGGAATGGTTTTGGTATGGTTTTTGCCAATAGCTTGTCACTCACATTATGAACACAAGCCCATACACCATCATGAGTGACAAGCAGAAGGTATTGCAACTCATCCATTGCATTAATATGCATGCTTTATTTATTAATTGCATTGGCTATTTCATATGAACTTATGTGAAAATCCATTGCATATGCATGGTTTGATAAATGCTGCTGAAAAAGTTTTCCCAGATGCAGATCATCGGTTTTGTGTTAGGCACCTATACCAAAACTTCCACAACTTGTTCAAAGGTGACACATTGAAGAATATGCTGTGGGCAATTGCCAGATCAACAAACTTACCAAGATGGAATGAGAACAAAGAGAAAATGAGAGAGGCTTGCATTGATGCTTACAACTAGCTAGAGGACAAGCCGCCTAATCAATGGGTGAAAAATTTCTTCAGTGATTTTCCTAAATGTGATATACTTCTCAACAACATGTCTACTGTGGGCCATTTACAGGATGGGACAAGAGGTAAGAGAGAGCATATTGCAAGCTTTTGTGAGTATACAAAATATTTTTAAATGCTGATTGCCACAACTGGTTTGTAGGAGAGAGCATATGTTACAAATGTCAGACCACCTAGACCACTGCCAGAGGAGTCAAGCTTTGTAGCTGCAGCTAGGGATTTAATCCCTCAAAGGACCAGGCAAACAACTGTAACAACTGCTGGTAGAAGGGCAAGCAGAGGTAAAAGAAAGGCAAGATCAGCAGTTCAAATAAATGAAGGTACAGTAACTGAATCTTGCAACAACTGAATGATTACTCTAACTGAATCTTGCATGCCCCTTAAATTTACATTGTCTGAATCATACACCAACAGAATTTTGTAGATAAGGCAAGTACCAGTGCAAGTGCAGGCAGAGTAGTGAAGAAAGCAAGAGGTGGAAGAGTTGGGAGGGGTGGAAGAGGTGGAAAAGCTGGGAGGGGTGGAAGAGGACCAAAAGAAGCTGCAAGAGGAGCTAGACCAGAAGCAACTAGAAGAGGAGCTAGGGAAGGAGGAAGAAGAGTTGAAGATTATCCTCTGTGGCAAATGATGTTTGGACATGATGGAGCAAGCAATGCAATCCCAGACCTGAATGAAGAGATTCCAATGATATAGAATGCTCCTAGGACTCTAGAACATTATGTTCTTCGCAAATACATTGGCATATGCATTGTCGTATACTTTGATGATGTACTAGTTTTTAGTGATACATCTCCATCGTATCTACTTTTCCAAACTCTTTTGCCCTTGTTTTGGACTCTAATTTGCATGATTTGAATGGAACTAACCCGGACTGGCGCTATTTTCAGCAGAATTGCCTTGGTGTTATTTTTGTGTAGAAATAAAAGTTCTCGGATTGACCTAAAAATTTATGAAGAATATTTTTGGAATTAATAAAAAATACTGGCGGAAGAATCAACCAGAGGGGGTCCACCCATTGGCCACAAGCCTAGGGGCGCGCCCCCTTGGGGCGCGCCTAGGTGGCTTGTGGGCCCCCTGGACCTCCTTTGACCATAATTCCAATGCTATATATTCACATCCGTGGAGAAATAAATCAGAGAGAAGGATTCATCACATTTTACGATACGGAGCCGCCGCCGCCTCCTGTTCTTCATCGGGAGGGCTGATCTGGAGTCCGTTCGGGGCTCCGAAGAGGGGGATTCATCGCCATCATCATCACCAACCTTCCTCCATCACCAATTTCATGATGCTCACCGCCGTGCGTGAGTAATTCCCCCCCCCCCCCCCCCCCCCCCCCCCCCCCCCCCCCCCCCCCCCCCCCCCCCCCCCCCCCCCCCCCCCCCCCCCCCCCCCCCCCCCCCCCCCCCCCCCCCCCCCCCCCCCCCCCCCCCCCCCCCCCCCCCCCCCCCCCCCCCCCCCCCCCCCCGTGCCATGATTTTAGATCTGAACCTATTATGTTTTCATGAATATATTTGTGTTCTTGATCCTATCTTGCAAGTTGTAGACACCTATTACGTGTTATGATCTGCATACCCCAAGGTGACAATAATTGGGATTCTTTCCGGTGATTACCGTAGTTTGAGGAGTTCATGTATTCACTAAGTGCTAATGCTTTGGTCCGGTTCTCGATTAAAAGGAGGCCTTAATATCCCTTAGTTTCCATTAGGACCCCGCTGCCACGGGAGGGTAGTACAAAAGATGTCATGCAAGTTCTTTTCCATAAGCACGTATGACTATATACGAAATACATGCCTACATTATATTAATGAATTGGAGCTAGTTCTGTGTCACCCTAGCTAGGTTATGACTGCTACATGATGAATATCATCCAACACAATTATCATTGCCGATCCATTGCCTACGAGCTTTTCACATATTGATCTCTGCTAAGTTACTTTTGCGTTGCTATTGTTACAATCACTACAAAACTACTACTGTTACTTTTGCCACTGTTACCGTTACTTCCATACTACTTTGCTACTAAAAACTTTGCTGCAGATATTAAGTCCTTCAGGTGTGGTTTAATTCACAACTCAGCTGCTAATACTTGAGAATATTCTTTGGCTCCCCTTGTGTCAAATCAATAAATTTGGGCTGAATACTCTATCCTCGAAAATTGTTGAGATCCCCTATACTTGTGGGTTATCAAGACCTTTTTCTGGCACCATTGCTGGGGAGCATAGCTCTATTCTCTGAGTCACTTGGGATTTATATCTGTTGATTATTATGAAGAATTTGAAAGATACCAAAACCAAGATCTATCCCTCTACTAGGAGGGGAGGTAAGGAACTACCATCTAGCTCTGTTTTGAGTAAGCTTGCGACACCACCACCTGCAAGTAGTTCTGATATGTCGCAAGTAATTGATGATGCTACTTCTGCTATGCATGATGCTTATGATGATACTGCTACTTTGCTTGATAATACTATGCCACTAGGTGAATTTCTTTATGAACAACTTGCTAGGGTTAGAGAGAATGAGATTACTGAAACTGATGATATTATTAAAACTGAAGGTTATGATTCTCCCCCTAGATATGAATTGCCTAAGGTACCCGAGGGTTATATTATGGATGAAGAAACTGCTAGAGACTTTTTGCTTGCAATGATAGAGATGATCTTAAGAAATTGCTAGCTAAGCTGAAAGAAAAATCTTTGAATGCTAGAATGCAATATGATCCTAAGTTTGCTACTTCACCTATCTTTGTTACTGATAAGGATTATGAATTCCTGTCGATCCTGAGTTAATTACTTTGGTTGAATCTGATCCTTTCCATGGCTATGAATCTGAAATTATTATGGCACATCTTACTAAATTGAATGATATAGCCACCCTATTTGCTCATGAGAAAAAAATTCGCTATTACTATATTCTTAAGTTGTTTCCGTTCTCATTAAAGGGTGATGCTAAGATATGGTTTAATTCTCTTGCTCCTGGTTGTGTCCGCAGTCCCAAGGATATGATATATTACTTCTCTGAAAAATATTTTCCTGCTCATAAGAAACAAGCTGCTTTACAGGAAATATTTAATTTTGTGCAATCTGAAGAAGAGAGTCTCCCACAAGCTTGGGGGAGGCTTCTCCAATTACTTAATGCTTTGCCTGATCATCCTCTTAAGAAAAATGAAATACTTGATATCTTTTATAATGGACTAATCGATGCTTCTAGGGACCACCTAGATAGTTGTGCTTGTTGTGTTTTCAAGGAATGAACTGTTGAACAAGCTGAAGTACTATTGAATAATATATTGAGTAATGATAATGATGGGACTCTTCCCGAACCACCTCCTAAGCCAACTCTGAAGAAAAGAGGTATTCTATTTCTCAGTCCCGAAGATATGCAAGAGGCAAAGAAATCTATGAAAGAAAAGGTATTAAAGCTGAAGATGTTAAGAATTTACCACCTATTGAAGAAATACATGGTCTTAATGCTCCGACACAGGTAGTAGAGGTAAATTCTCTCTATAGATTTGATGAAGGTGATATTCCTCATAATAAGTCTGCTAGTCAATGCTTGGATGAATTTGATAACTTTATTGTTAAACAAGAAAACTTCAATGCTTATGTTAGTAGACAATTGAAACGTAATACTTACATGCTTGATCGCTTGGGTGACTATATGTGTAGAACTATTAATGATCTCAAGATTATTAGTAAACATGCTTCCATGGCAAAAACTCAAGTAGAGCAAGTTCCCAAATCCCAGAATGATTTGTTGAATGAGATGAATAGTAAGAACAATGATAATGATGTTAGAGTTATGACTAGAGGCGGTAAAATGACTCAGGAATCTTTGTATCCTGAGGGCCATCCTAAGAGAATTGAGAAAGATACTCAGAGAGTTAATATTGATGCACCTAGTCCTACTAGTAATAAAAAGAAAAAGAATGATGATAGGACTTTGCATGCCTCTAGTGAACCTGTTTTTGACTCACCTGAGAATCCAAATGATATTTCTATTTCTGATGCTGAGACACAATCTGGTGATGAACATGAACCTGGTAACGATGTTATTGATGATGTTCATATTGATGCTCAACCTAGTAATGATAATGATGTGGAGATTGAACCTGCTGTTGATCTTGATAACCCACAACCTAAGAATAAATGTTATGATAAGAGAGACTTCATTGCTAGGAAGCATGGTAAAGAAAGAGAACCATGGGTCCAGAAACCCATGCCCTTTCCTCCTAAACCATCCAAGAAAAAGGATGATGAGGATTTTGATCGCTTTGTTGAAATGCTTAGACCTGTCTTTTTGCGTATGCGTTTGACTGATATTCTGAAAATGTCTCCTTATGCTACGTATATGAAAGATATTGTTACTAATAAAAGAAAGATAACAGAAGCTGAAATTTCCACCATGCTTGCTAATTATACTTTTAAGGGTGGAATACTGAAGAAATTAGGAGATCCAGGAATACCAACTATAACATGCTCCATTAAAAGAAACTATGTTAACACTGCCTTATGTGATTTGGGAGCCGGTGTTAGTGTTATGCCTTTCTCTTTATATCGTAGACTTGATTTGAATAAGTTGACACCTACTGAAATCTCTTTACAAATGGCTGATAAATCAACTATACCTATCGGTATTTGTGAGCATGTGCCCGTTGTGGTTGCAAATGTTACTATTTTAACGGACTTTGTTATTCTTGATATACCCGAGGATGACAGTATGTCGATCATCCTTGGTAGACCCTTCTTGAATACTGTAGGGGCTGTTATTGATTGCAACAAAGGCAATGTCACTTTTCATGTTAATGGTAATGAGCATACATTACACTTTTCGAGGAAACAACATCAAGTTAATAGTATCAATTCTATTGGAATTTTTTTGACTATTGCTATTGGAGGTTTTGAATTCCCTCTCCCTACTGTCAAAAAGAAATATGATATTCTTATTGTTGGGGATATGCATATCCCCGTTGAGGTAACCTAGTGTTATACGAATATTCTCCAGATTCATGTCATTCGAAAGAAGTTTGTTAATAAGACTTGATCAACCTTGTTAATGGATTCCTTTTGATGGGCATGAGATGGATGAATTTAGTAAACACAACTTTCGGTACCCACTTTTTACTTTCTGTTATTTAGAATGAATAAAGCAAAAATACTATTACTTGTCTGGTTTCTGAATTATCCGTGCAATAAAAAATGTCCCAAAAATAAAAGTTCTCCAAATGCCTTGAAAATTTAGTATGATTTTTTATGGAATATTTAAGAATTTTTGGCACTAAGAACGCAACAGGGGGCTGCACCAGTGGGCCACAAGCCAACAAGGCACGCCGACCCCCCTGGGCGCACCTAGGTGGCTTGTGGGTCCCACATGGGTCCCCCTCACTTATTCCAGCACCCATCCACATCGTCTTCCTCTAGAAAAAATCCTACCATTGCTCAAACCCGTGTTCTAGCTCATTTTGTTGCCATTTTTGATCTCCTAGCTCAAAGCTCCATTCGCAAAACTGTTTAGGGGGATTGTTCTTCGGTATGTGGCTCCTCCAATGGTCCAATTAGTTTTTGTTCTAGTGCTTTATATATTGCTAATTTTTGCTGCTATGGTGACCTTGTTCTTGAGCTTGCATGTCAAATTTAGATGGTCCAAAGTAGTTTTGTTGCATGATATAGCCTCTAGGCATTTGTGGGAGTAGTTGCTATCAATTTTGTTGAGTTTTTTGCACTTTTATTTTGAGTCACTAAAAAATTTCAGAAATTTTTCAGAGGAAGAAAAATGTTTAGGAAGATATACCAAGGTGGTTCCTCTAGGAAGCAAGCCCCAAGGCTCGCGATACGTGAGCTGGACCTTGAACCACCAAGGGAAGCTCTAGTACGGCCTTGCGAATGGCCGTTGGATCAATTCATGGTTCAAGCTGGTTTCAAGGAGGAATTTGATGCATATGTACAAGATGCTGGCCTTGAGGACTTCGTGTCAGATAAGTGTCGGTAGTACTACCACCTCACTGATTCATTCATGCGAAGATTTAAGTTACATCCCAGCGCAATACCCATTTAGTTTTATTTGATCTTTATGATAAATCATATATCATGGACCTAGAAGATTTTAATGATGCATACAAAATTCCACAATGGGGCATTCATAGTGAGCCTTGCAAAACTGAATATAATGATTCCTTGCTAGCATCACTGTGGGAGAAACTAGAAATATTACACAAGCTACCATAGGGAGCATTCGCTTTCCTACCATATATTATTTTGCTCTCTTTATAGGTAGATGCATTAACAGTAAACATGATCATAGCCACCTTTGTGCATCAGATCTTAGTGTCCTCAAGTGTGCGGTAATGGGTGATAAACGATATAACTTGGGGGCTATTATTGCAAGGAGGTTACATAATAATGCTAAAGATGGAGATTTCTTTGGTGGGATTTATGCCACCCGTTTAGCTAATTACCTTGGGGTACCCATAAGGGAGAATGACATTGAGTTACCCCCTGCTTTTCTTGATTATAATGCTATGGTACGCTACCAGTTTCTTGAGAGGAACGAACAGTCTGTCCTGTACCGACTGATCTTTGACAGGCAGCGTGCTGTCCATGTTACCCTTCCTGCTCTTGCCTTCTTTAACTTTCAGGTAAAAAGGAGATACTTCATAACTAGAGAGGAGGCTGACGAGTATGAGAGAGAGGTGGAGGCCGCTCGCCTCAACGCTACAGCCCTTCAGGCAGTAGCTGCCGCATCCCAGTACAACCCCAACTAAAATTTTGGATACTATCCGGGCCAGCCATGGCCCCAGACCAACTTAGGCCAAATGCCTAAGCTTGGGGGAGTACGTATTTCTCACCGACATTACATTCATGTTCATACTCATTCCAGTTATCGGTGTTCATACTTTTTCATTGTATTATCCATGCTAGTTTATTAATTTTTCTCGCTTTCTTGTTGTGTGTTTTGAAAAAACTTTGAGAAAATCCAAAAAAATTAGTTCTAGATTTCCTTTCTAGTTTACTTATTAGTAGTATTAAAAGAAAACCCAAAAAGATTTCTCGTTCTTCTTTTGCTTGTTGGGAGCTTTCCCGTGTAAATAGTTTTCCTCGTTCTTGTTTTACTTTCTTCAGAAAAACAAAAACTCCAAAAATATTTCAGTGTGTTTCTTTGAATTTCTTTTCCTTTTTCTTTGGGTCGTGAGGAGAAGACCACGATGAAATGTTGAGTGGCTCTCATATGCATTATTGTTGATCTAACTAAGAGCCCATATTACCTTGTCTTCTCCTCTGAATGAATGATTGCAGATTCTAGCTTAGTCCAATGCACGTGCACTCTTATTATTATCCACATCATTCGGTCAGGCAAGTGAAAGGCAATAATGATGATATATGATGAAATGATTGAGATAGAGAAATGCTGGTACGAACTCAACCTATTTTGTTTTTGTAAATATGATTAGCTCATTATTCTTGATTCAGCCTATTATGAATGAAACATGTTTGCAATGACAATTAGAGATTATAGTTACTCATGCCATGCTTAATTAGCTAGGAGTGTATAATGGTTTGCCTTCAGTGCCAACATGCATTTTAAAATGGTTATGATGTAGTATGATAGGATGGTATCCTTCTTTGAATGATACAAGTGGCTTGACTTGGCACATGTTAACGCATGTAGTTGAAACAAAATCAACATAGCCTCCACGATATTTATGTTCATGGTGATTTATATCCTACTCATGCTCGCATTCAATGTTGGTTAATCTCAATGCATGTTTATGACCGTTGTCCCTCTCTAGTTGGTCGCTCCTCAATCTTTTGCTAGCCTTCACTTGTACTAAGCGGGAATACTGCTTGTGCATCCACTTCCTTAAACCCAAAGTTGTTCCATATGAGTCCACCATATCTACCTATATGCGGTATTTATCTGCCATTCCAACTAAATTTGCATGTGCCAAACTCTAAATCTTCAAATAATAATCTATTTTGTATGCCCGAATCGCTCATGTAGCGACTAGGGGTTGTCAGTATCTTCCATGCTAGGTGGGTTATTCTCACGATGAGTGTTTATTCACTTGTCATTCACGAGAAAATGGCTGGTAATTGGGATGGCCAGTTCCATGCTCTAAATCAAATCAAAATATAATTTCAAACAAACTCCCCCAGGACTGTTGTTGGTATGGACGGTACCCGTTGTTTCGGATCAGCCGTGGAGTGTGATTGTTGGTGGGGGGAGAATAAACTTTACTATTCTATTTGGGAACCGCCTATAATGTATCTAGCATGGAAGATAGTGAGATCTCTTGGCTGTTATGTTGACAATGAAAGCATACTGCTCAAAATTATATTCATCTCTGTTTTAAAAGCTTGAGCTCTGGCACCTCTGCAAATCTCTGCTTCCCTCTGCGAAGGGCCTATCTATTTACTTTTATTGCTGAGTCATCATCCTCTTATAAAAAGCACCAGTTAGAGAGCACCACTATCATTTGTATGCTTTGTCATTAATTGATATTGAGTATGACTGTGACTGGATCTCTTTTACCATGAATTATAATGTCTAGTCAGTCCTTGTTCTTCAGAGGTGCTCTGCATTTATGTTTTGCGGTCTCAGAAAGGGCTAGCGAGATACCACTTTGTCATATTGTATCATGATTGTTTTGAAAAAGTGTTGTCATCTGAGATTTATTATTATTGCTCGCTAGCTGATTATGCCATTGATATGAGTAAATGTGAGACCTAAATGTTATTGTGAATATGGTTAGTTCATAATCTTTGCTGAAAACCTGAACATCAGTTAGACATATTTGCAACAACAAGATCAAACAGAGTTTGTAGAAGTTTTTCTTTGTTACTTTCAGTTTATCAACTGAATTGCTTGAGGATAAGCAATGGGTTAAGCTTGGGGGAGTTGATACGTCTCCATCGTATCTACTTTTCCAAACTCTTTTGCCCTTGTTTTGCACTCTAATTTGCATGATTTGAATGGAACTGACCCGGACTGATGCTGTTTTCAGCAAAATTGCCTTGGTGTTATTTTTGTGCAGAAATAAAAGTTCTCGGATTGACCTAAAAATTTACGGAGAATATTTTTGGAATTAATAAAAAAATATTGGTGGAAGAATCAACCAGAGGGGGTCCACCCATTGGCCACAAGCCTGGGGGCGCCCCCCTGGGGCGCGCCTAGGTGGCTTGTGGCCCCCTGGACTTCCTCTGCCCTAATTCCAACGCTATATATTCACATCCATGGAGAAAAAATTAGAGAGAAGGATTCATCGCGTTTGATGATATGGAGCCGCCACCGCCTCCTGTTCTTCATCAGGAGGGCTGATCTGGAGTCCGTTCGAGGCTCCGGAGAGGGGGATTCGTCGCCATCATCATCACCAACCTTCGTCCATCACCAATTTCATGATGCTCACCGCCGTGCGTGAGTAATTCCATTGTAGGCTTGCTGGATGGTGATGGGTTGGATGAGATTTATCATGTAACCGAGTTAGTTTTGTTAGGGTTTGATCCTTAGTTACCACTATTGTCATGGGAAAAGACGGCCACCTATGGGACCATCGACCCCTTGTGGTTCGGCAGGGGGGAAGAGCATATTGCACAAAGAGTGGAGGGTGCAGAGCAGCATAGCAGCGATCACAAGGGCAATTTTTACCCAGGTTTCGGCCGCTGCAAGGAGTAAAACCTACTCCTGCTTTTGTGGATTGATGAGAGGACCGTGGTGGAGGCGTGACGCTCTAGCCCGGCAGGGTTGCCTCGGGGCGAGAGCAGCTACGCGCGTATGAGTGTACAAAGGTGCGAATACTTTCTAAGGTTGCCACGGCCCTCCTTTTATAGATCAAGGGGTCACCACAATGGCAAATCAGTCATTGCATACTTATTAGATAGCAAACAGTGCTATCATACCTAACTCCACAGACAGGACAGAGCGCGTTAAATGCGCTGCTTAGTGTCACATCGTAGCGCAGCCCGGCAAGCCATGCTGGGCCGTTCGGCCACCCTTTCGCCTGCCTACGTGACACGTCTCTGGACGTCTGTCATTTGGAGGTGATTTCCTTCGGAAGTGGCTGCCACGTGCCAAATAACAGCCACTTAGCCACTTGGGGGCTCGACACCGCACCGATCGATGACTTGCGTTGCTATGAGGTGGAGCGGTGGGGCCTTGGCGGGGTAGTCTGCCCTCAGCGTCCCTGGCAAGCTTGCCGGGGCAGTCTTGAGACTTGTCTTTGGGGCAACCTCGACCTCGCCAGGCTCGCCTGCCCGGCAAGGGAGGTTTTTCCTTAGCGGTATCTTGCTCCTTTGGCTTGACTTGGTCTTCTTGATCTGCCCTTTGATTTCTCAAAGAGCTATCTCTTCAGCTTGGTCTTGCTCTTGAGCCTATGTATAGTCCGGGCAACACACCTGGGGTTTGTTACACCAACAGGGCCCCTGGGCCTGGCCTAAACGCGCTGCCGAGCGTCGTCGGGGTAGGCCCTACCAAGTACACAGGCGAGGAGGCTGCGGTAGTTCGTCCTTTGAGGTCTTCTTTGCTTCTTCATTAATCTGAGCTTGGATCAGTTTTTCGCTTTCCCGCGCATCGTGCAAGACATTATGGGGGGAATCCAAGCCATTATGGGGGGAATCCAAGCCACGATCCATGGGCTGCCCATGTCCCACGATCACGGGGCGATAACTGCCATTCCACTAGCTTCCCCGCCCTAGTACTTTCGCCACGTGTATTGCATGCATTGCGCAGGGTTGGTGGCGGACACGGAGGGCCGGGAATGAGCGCCATGGTAGAAAACCAGGCATCATGGATTGGCGCAGGGGGTCGACCTTGATTCCCTGAGCCATTGATGGCGTGGGGGAGCTGGATTGGAGGAGTGGGGCGGCCACTTCCAGGGTGAAGAACCAGCCCACTTACCCTGCCTGCCTATAAAAGGGAATACGGGATGGGGTGCTTCTCCGCACACCCCACTTCTTCCTTTTCCTCCACATTCCCTGCCCATTATGGCGAGAGGGCGAGGGTGTGGTGGCTCCCCGGCAGTGGCGACGAGGGCTTCTACTCGACAGCACCTCCCTCCTCCCATCAAAAATGCGGGGGCGAAGCCCGCCACGAGAGGAGGTGGGAGGGTGCGAGGTCGTTGTCGTCGTGGCGCCCGGGGTCGAGGAGGACGGGGTGGTGCTCTGATTGCACCTCCGCCGGCCACCCCTTCCCCGATGGAAGGCGACATCGGAGACCAACCACTGGAGTTCATTATCAGACTGCACAAGCCTCCGCGCGGCCGCCTCCGTCTCCCTACTCCATTCGCAAGGGTGATGGAGCTTGAGCAGCCGCGCGCACTGAAGCTGCACATGAGGGGTTGCTGCAACGGTAGCATGCGGGTGGATGTGGATTTCCCTGCCCCTCAGGTCATGTTCTTTCGACGTGGTTAGAAAACTTTTGCTCGCGCCCATAGCTTGTCGGAGGGGCACATCCTCCATTTTAAATTAATGGATGCCGAGCTGCTCTCCGTCAAGGTCTTCAGGTGCTCGGGTGCTCACTTAGGGTGCTGCGCAGAGAGCTCGACCGACGATGAAAGCTCCTCCTTGAGTGATAGCGACGAGGAGGACAGTGAGGGCGATGACTACGACGCTGACTCTAGTTGAACGCCAGCCGCACCATTACCGGCAGGCGGCGGCACCATCATCTACACCTGCACCTCCTCTCCGGCAAGGCAATTTGCTGGGGAGTTGGATGTGGAGGTGTGGATGGTGTCTTCGGCTCCTCCAGCAGCCTTCCAGCTGGACCCCGGCAGGCTTCCTCACGGGCTGCAGCTTCGTTCGCCCTGCCGTGTCCTGCTGGCCCTGGTGGCGGTGGTCAGGGGGACCCTTCCGCCGTTCTCTTCACCATCACCTTCGCCCCACTACAAAAAAATACACTTCCGTGATGATACGTGTTTGTCACAGTAGGTCATGTTTTTTGTCATGCATGTACATCCATGACGATTTTATGACAGAATCAAGATAGTCATACCTGTGATGTCGTAGAAGTGTTCCATGACAATACCAAAATTATCATCACGGAAGTGTCCACTTCCATGACGATAAATGGCGCGTCATGGAAGTGCTTTCGTCAAGGGTAACCGACACATGGCATCCACCGTAACGGGTCGCCGTTAAGCTATCGGGTTTTGGTTTGGATCCGATAACCCGTTAACAGCCCGGACCAATGGGGATTTTCCACGTGTAAAATCATCATTGGCTGGAGGAAACACGTGTCTGCTCCTCGGTGGGCCAGATGTCGTCCGTCCAATGAAGGAGACATGCCTATGATACGTTGACACATGGCAGGGCCCAACAGAGGCCCATATAGGTTAAAAAGGCCGGCCCAGTCAAAGGCCCATAGTATTTACTCAGGTACTAGTGGGCTAGCCCAATAACGGCCTATTTAAACATGGCCCATTTAGGCCCGAAGCCAGATCTGGCCCGTTAATTGTTCGCCGAATATTTGGGCCCAATTATGGCCCAGTGACATTTCGCCCTGTTAGAGGCCCGATGTAGACATGGGCCCATTTCAGCCTGGTGTGTCTTTCGGCCTGGGAATGGCCCGTGCTGCCCATGGGCCATATATGGTCCGACGCGACATCCGGCCCTCTAACGGCCTGTGACAAAGGTGGCAACATTTCAACCCAACGTGACTTTGGGCCTGTTAAAGGCCTGTCGTATAAATCGACCCGTTGATGCCTCTACTAAGCTTTCAGCCTCTTAAAGGCCCATGATATCAGTGGGCCAACTAAGGCTCGAGATATGTTTCGGCCTGGTAATGGCCCGTCATATAACTGGGCCAAAAAAGGCCCGGTCTACATTTCAGCCTGCTGAACGCCCGTCGACGACTAGTGAAAATTGAGGCCCAACATGCATTTCGGCCTGCTAAAGGCCCATGGATTCTTTTGGGCTGTAACAGGCCAGCAGAATATTCAGCATGTTAATGGCCCGAAGCTACATGGGCCCAACTAAGCACTAGGTCCACTAAAAGCCCAACTAAATTTTGGGCCGAGTATAGGCCCATGTAAGTTGTGGGCCTGGCGCAAAGTGCGAAGGCCCCAATGGCCTTTCAGGCCCAAGAAAGTTGCAGGCTGGCCCAATTGTGGCCCGCTAAAAAGCAGCCCGTTAGAGGCGAATGTTTCGGCCCGGTCAACTACATCAGACTTTCTCCATTTTTTTTCAAATAGCGAATGATGGCAGTAACTAGTAGGAATTAAGAACAAAACTACTCTATACAATAAAGAAATTATGGCATAGTAACTTAGAATAAACCTACATATACAATAAAGGATTTATGGTATATTACATCCACTGGGCATCAAAGTTCGCCACCAGTGATCATAAAGCGCAATGAAGGAGCAGATTACAAAAACTGGGCGCCATTGCAGTGTAACAAAATAATATTGAACCAAGACCACTTCCAAGACAGTTCAATAAAGGTTAGCCTTGCGCGGGAACTGCTGCGCAAGCTGCCGAGCAAGGCTATGAGACCGGCCTAGCATGTTGGTCATAGCTTCCAGGTGTAGCTGTTTAGCAAAGAGGTTCTCATTGGTGTTCTCCGCAATCTTTCTTAGAGATAGGACTTCAAGTCGAAGTTGAGTTACAGAATGCCTTGCTGCTAGAACTTGGGACTGAAGAAGTTGAACTGATTCAGACAGCGAATTCTGTGAGCTTGTCTGACTGCTAGTCTCAAGTAACTTGAACACTGCATCAAGACAAGACTTTGGGGTTGTCTCACTATCTTCAAGATGTTTTGCCTTCTTTGCTGCAATATATGTTGGGTTTGTCTCACAGCCTTCAGCAGACTTGTGCATGCCATCAGGCATATCACCCTAAAACAAGCAGAAAGATGACATGTTTTGCACGTGTATAAACAAAGATGATAATTGTGCTGTCAATTCCATGCAATTTCAAATTAGAAAATAAAGAGTAAGTTCAACATATCAATAGCATAATTTGGTATTGTTCATAATGCGGGGAGCTTCACCACACTACTGGATTACCATGTCAACATAACAAGCATAGATGAAGGGCAAAGGCAATCATTGTATCTATTTTGGTTAATGTGCATGGCATGTTGTTCATATCATCAGCCACATCAGTAAGATCAAACAGGAGATGACAAGCTGCAAACATGGGCTGCTTCACCACACACTAGATTATAGATCCACAAAAACAAGCATACATATAGGGAGTATTGAGTAATGTGCATGGTATGAATGAGGAATTTGGTTTTACAAGTAAAACTTGGAACTTACGGTTGTGGCGAACATGCATTTTGATAGAAACAACAAATTAAACAGCAGTTAACGATAGGGAGTATGATTAAATTAAACAGCAGTTGAGGATAAAGGCTTTAGAAGGACTGACTTACATTAACAGTTAACATCGGCTTTATAATGCCCTTCTCCATGTCAAGAGAAGGACAACTCAAGAATTTCAGCACAGAATCCTCTTCATAAGCATTGCCTGTACTCTACATTTTGTAGAAAGTAATTATAGATATGGTAATACTGGAAGGGATAGAGGATAATGAAGATAAGATGCAGATTGATGCTACATAATCAACTACCAATCCCTGGAAGTACAGGCGTTACAGGACAAAATGTACTGACAAGAGCAATGGGCTACACTTCTGCACTGGCATTGTCTGTGTATACAACTTTTTGGTAAGATTAAATATAGATCTGATATTTTTAGTAAATGGTGGGTGAGGGAGATAAGATGCAGAATGCTACACAATGAACCAATCCCTCTTCCCATAATATAAGAGTGTTTTGAACACTGGTGTACTGTACAAAACATTCTTATATTATGGGACAGAGGGAGTAGATGTTAATGTAAGTACAGTGATAGACGACATTCAGTCCTTACAAGAGGACTGCAGAGCTAAACCTCTTTAAAAGCATTGGGTTGATTCTAAATTTATGTAAGAGTCCATACGGATCTTATAATGTCCACCAAATGGACGATAATGAGGCTAACATGTGCAGTGATGCTGCATAATCAATCAGCTATGAAAGTAAGTATGGTCATACATGGCAAGAGGTACTCACAAGAGCAATGCAGTGTGCAGTATAGTTGCGAGATTCTGTGATCCCTTGAGAATGAATGTTCTTCTGCAAACAGTTTTCATACAAGTGAGACGTTAAGGCACATGCAGAAATGCAGTTCAAATTGTGATGTGATATCATAGACAGTACCTGCAGACGAGACCAATGTGTAACAAGATTATTCCAATCACTGTCTGATAAATGTAGCACCGGAGACTTTACAGAAATTTCGTTTAGAGGCTTGCCATCGAAGTGCGCTTGCCTCAGGTAGGAATGATACTTCATCAACGAGTGCTTGAAAAGCGCAACCAACCCTTGCTCATCTTGACAATCCAGTTTGGTCCTCGCCTATTTAAAAGAATGAAATCTTGTGTCTTCTGTTAGCAGAAACATATGCAGTAATTACCATGAATAACATTAGTACATTACTTACGTGTAAGTTGCGGAGGAAGATTGGAAATTGTTCTTTGTCTGTGGTATAATCTTTCCATGAAGGAAAGATGCGCACAAAGTTCCTGACAACAATATAAGCTTCGTCTTGTAAACTGGGAAGAAGTGGAACAGGAGTCCTATTTGCTGCAATCGGGGCTCTCTCTTGTTCGAAAAGGGATTTGGCAACTGGATTTGGTGTACTCTTTGCTGGAATGGGGGTTTTGAGTCGTAGAGCTGGTGCTATGTCAACTGGCATCATCATACTGTTTGCGGCAGTTGGGGTCTGCTGAGTTGGGGCATCAGAGATGGCCAGTGTAGTAGGCCTAGAGTCTGCTAGAGTTGTGACCATGTTTTTGGGTCTGGTGATATTGCAACTACACCTATTGGGCTATTTGATTTATCAGGTGTCACTACCTTTTCCAAATACTTTGTTCGTACTCCTCCGTGATCATCAATTGCCCTCTTCCTTTTGAACGTGTGATACACAAGAACAACATTTGGATGGATAAATATGGTATGATGACAGATGGAATATGTACTAAAAATGGATAGGCAGGGCGTATTCACATACACAATGTGTAAACTAAGCTAATGGCAGTGCAACAAAGTAGAAGCAATACAAAGCATCCGTTGCAAGATATGTGCGACCAATATAACCTTGGAAAGTTAGAGCAAGCACCTGGATGGGTGAATAAGATAGGGCATCTGCCTCTAACTCCTCCACTAGGGAGCTACATTGACTTAGGTCTCCCTCTAGCTCAGAATCACTGTTAGGATCATATTCTGAGCATGAATCTGTAGGTGGAGAGCGTTTGCATTGCATTGCATCCAGACTTGATTTCAGTCCCTTAATGCCAAGTTTGACAGCCATGGCATTGCTCTGCTTTATTCTTTTCATGCGCGCAAGCTCATAATCATTATGATGCTGTTCAGTATCTGAGATTCATGAAAACATAAAAAGTAGTCAGATCATCTATGGAATGCGTTACGGATTCAACTCGAAGAGTGTCTCCCTATAAACCCCTACATTTGCAAAGTTCACCCCCCAACCGTGCTGACCAGACCACACACAGAAATACAAACCTCTTATGTCTCTATAACAGGCAGACACACATTTCAAAACTGAAGTAGGAACATTAGAATCATATCAAATTCGTATTTGAACAAATAAACTAAGGAATTATGAGTGGCATAATGTTTAGCTTCAAGGGTGGAGTGCTGGTAGTGCGGTACAAAGCAAGTAGGCAGATTGTATTCCATGTAAAAGATCATAGTCTATGTAAAAGGTGGAAATGAAACTTTCTTTCTATACAATGCAGTGTTCGTTGCCCACACATGATGGAAGAGATCACACAGAGAAATACTATTCACTCATGTATACGGTTCCAGTATCTTGAAACAGGGTGGTCCACCCTAAAAGAATATTGACAACAAATATGACAAGGCAAGCATAGATGCAGTGAATCAATCATTACTTGTGAGCTTACTAGGACAAGTATGCAGAATTGTAACTGCAGTAAGAGACCGTCCAAAATCTGAATCAAGAAGCTGGTCTAGCACTTATTGTTTGCAACTAATCAACGTGAATAATTGGATATCATATCGAATGAGTAAGAAAGACAAGTAAAATTGTCAACAAACCTGGCCTGCAATAGTAATCTGGGTCAATGTCACTATGACCAACAATCCAAAATGACTAGTGTCTGTTCCTAGGGCCGGAATTTTGAAACCCTGTGAACTTTACAGGTACTAAAGATTACTGAAATACATCCGAACCAGTAAGTGTAGGTAGCACTTAGTACACAACAAACCCTAATGATAGTCCTGCCTAATGAGTAATGAATCAATTAGAAAATGGGTGATGAGGAGTGGCTGCTGAGTGTTGAGGACGTATCTCAGGATAAATCGGGTTGGCTTAGTGGCTGCTGCATGCCTGAGCCCTGAGCGGACTGGGAAGGTAGGCACAGCGGCACGCCCGGGCAGCGGTGACACTGTTGGGCGAGCGGCTCCTGACCTCATGTTAGTCCGGTGTCTCCTCCTAGAGTCATGCCATCCGGGGACGGCAAGTCGCCAGTGAGGCAGGCGGCTGGGGGCGAGTAGAGATCAGAAGCGCAGCAGAACAGAGGGGAATCGGGGCCTGGGCCGACCCAAAATCCCAGGGTGGGCTGCCGCCCACCGTGGGCACCCTGTAGATACACACCCGGCGAACATGCATTTTCGAAACTAAATTAGGAACATTTAGCTGACCAATTAAACAACTCTGTTTTAATAATATCAGATTCGTATTTGAACAACTAAGCTTGTTTAGCTTCATGGGTGGAGCAGTGCTATTATGACACGAAGCACGTATGCTGATTGTATAGCGATCATAAAAGGGGGAAACCCTAAGGATTTGTTTTGAGCAAAAGAGGGTTTCCCCTCCGATTTCTATTAAAGAAACCACCACGGAACCAACATGATCAATTAAACCCTAAGCATGATCAATTAAACCCTATTATGACTGTGCCATGGCAGATTTAAAGCTGCAAACCGCAGAAATGCTATTTAGTATCCATTGTTTGCTTCGAACTAAGAACTAAATTCTAAGAGCTGAAAAGAAAGTACAGTAACCAAGTTACGACCTATTTTCTGGTTGAGATCAAAAAGTTGAGCAGATACGAAGTACCACCTCTCTTGCGGCACCATGTAGGCATCGGGGGTGCGATGGCTGTCGGTGGCATTGAAGCAGATCTGTGACGGTAGACGGGTGCATCGGGGGATAAGTCCCATTGCGGTGGATGAGAAGGTCGTGTGAGCGGCCCCGGCAAAGAGGACGACGGCACCGATGAAGCGAGAGGACGCGATGCAAGGCTCCTGGTCCATCGCCGTGGATGAGAAACATCCATCTCTAGCAGTTGACGACGCGGTCTTGGTAGGCGCTCCGGCATTGTGGAGGACGGTGGTGATGGATGGGGTGGAGGACGGCGGCGATGGATGGGGTGGCGGACGGAGGAGGCTGGTGTGGGGATGGTGTTCTAGCGCGGATGGTGTATGAATGAGAAAATGGAGGGAGAGGTACGAGGAACCATGTTTTTGGGACGCGCCTGTCTGAAATATGGGAAAGTTACGAACTAAGCCCCCGTTTAAAATTTGGACGTCTCGTCAGTTGGGGATAGGACGGTAATCTCGCATCTCCCCAATATTTGCCCAGAGCGATTTCGGGCGAGGAGAGGGTGTTTTGGCGCCCACGGTTGGCCCCCACGGTGTATGAACGGGGCTGACAGGTAGGGCGATTGTGTCATGTCTGAGTGAAGTTACAAACCTGCCCCTGTTGAAATAATTTGCCTACATCGATTTCGAACGAGGAGAGTTTGTTTTGTCGCCCATCGTGTATGAATGGGGAAATGGAGGGAGAGACAGAGGTCTTTCGGACGAGCTTGAATCAAATGTGTTTTGCCGCCCATGTTTGGCGCCCACCGTGTCGGAATGGGCTCAGAGGCGGTCGTGTCACGTCTAATTGAAGTTACTAACCTACCCCTATTGAGAGCGGTGGAAATCGGGCCGATGGATTGTCCGTGTAAGGGGTAGAAAGTAATTTCCATCTCCCAAACACTGGCTTCGGGCAGCCGACATGGGAGTGGACATTTTGCCGCTTCTTTCGAATTTTGGGACAATAAGCATCCACGTTTACCCTGGCAAGTAAATTCGAATCCATTTTGTATTCCTATACGAATCTTTATAAACCATTCTATGTGTTTTTATATATCTTCAAAAGCACGACAAAGATGTATTCCACTGTCATATATGAATATGATTTACAAATGCCAATACTCGAATTCAGAAGTTAGAATCCAGTTTAAGGTGAATTCGAATATTTGAAACCACTTTATGTCCAACTCAAGTGTCACACGCAGCATAATGTGTACTCCCATTTACATATGTACACAAGCGATGTCTCAAGATTCAAAATACCAAGTCAATCATCCAATAATGTACAAAACTAATAGACATATAAACACTTATAGAGTATATGGATCAATAATATCAACTAACATACATAAGCCAGGCCGCTGTACTTTTTTTGCTAGAAGAGCATCCTTTTTTTAGCGAAGCTAGTACAACATCTTGGCCCTTTCAGATGTGTGCCACTTAAGGACCATCTATACTACTATTATTGCTGAATGCACATTCAGCCCGATTGGCATATTTGTAGGTCTGGCACAGCAATCAAAATGAAATGTCTCAGAGTCTTATCAATTAATACAGACTTGTGCTAAAAAAAATTACAAACCAAAAAACAAAAAATAATTATTACATGATCTCTAAAACAAATGGTTTGATCGATTACATGAACAAACAACACAAAGGTTATTCAACGATGGAAAGAACATTTCACCTATGATTTACCTAGTGGGAATTTAATTTCCTTTTTTCCTTCAGGACCTTAACAATGCGGTCAGTCTCAGCTTGCTTCATTTTGAAATCCACCAAATATTTAATGGTTGTCTTGAGTATTGCTTGTGATTGTGTTGTTTGCTTCCTCAACATGTCAACTTCATGTCTAAGTGCAGAAGCAGAATCTCTTTCTACCAATAGTTTAGCCTCTAGCGCATCAGCAGTTGGCAATTCATGATGCACGATTGGGCCGGTGCCACTGCTGTGGGATGATACAACGTCCATGGGGACCTCGCTCTTTGATCTTGGGCTAACCTGTTTTGCCATTAAAGTTCTAATTGGATTCCGAAAAGTTGAAGTTAGCAAAACATCTCAACTGGGAGTTATAACAGCAAACCAGTTAAACAAACAAGGAATTAACATCATTGTAACCGGTTGCAGCAGCAAAGCAGTTAAACAAACAAGTTTTGCAAAAGGTACCTGTTGTGGCATTGGAGTTTCTCTTGGATCCTGAAAAGTTGAGTAGCCAGTAACGTGATTAGAGCGACCGGTTGCAGCAGCAAAGCAGTTAAACAAATAAGTTTTACAAAAGGAACCTGTTCTGGCATTGGAGTTTCTCTTGGATCCTGAAAAGTTGAGTAGTCAGTAACTTGATTAGAGCAACAAGTTATAGCAGCAAACCTGTTACACAAATAAATATTTGAAAATGTACCTACTATGCAAGTGGACTTCCAATTGGATTCTCAAAACTTGAAGTTGGTAAGATGATTACAGTAATAAGTTACAGCAGCAAACCAGGTAAACAAGGAAGTTTCTGAAAACATACCTGCTGTGCCAACGGAGTTTCAGTTGGATCCTGCAAACTTGAATGTTAGCAATCATAAATAAAGTGTTGCAAGAGCCATAAGAAACTAACATCAAACTTGTAAAACTAACCAGTTTTGGCAACGTATTTAATTACACATGAACTAGTAAAACTAACAAGTTCTTGGCAACGTATTAAAGTAACAAGTCGGTACCGTTTACCAGCAACACAGACATCTGTAAATTTCTTTGATGTAAGCAAAATGATTCCAACACACACACACACACACACACACACACACACACACACACACACACACACACACACACATATATATATATATAAGTTAAAAAGACGGTGTCCCTCATATAAACCTGACAGTTGTCTATCTATGAACATGCAAACATTACTAGTGCTACAAGTGATAACAGCAAACCATTTAAACAAACAGGGTATCAGAACATAAATTACACGTGAATTCTGCTGCACCCTGGAAGTACATATGACCAGCTATCTACGTGCTTAAGTAGCTATTTAAGTTCAGGCAAACAGGTAATTCTTAAAAGTAAGTATCAAACACATAGATAGGCGTAGTCTATAATAGGATTAACAGGCTACGGCATTATGTAATCAGTAGCAAACTAAATTAAGCCAAGCAACATAATTGGACAATTTTGCAATAAGTGGCTAACTAAAATTCTGAGAAGGAGGTAACTAAACTTACGCTAGCTCTTTGTATAGGCACACTGCAACTTCTTTTTCGCTTACAAGGTTCTACGAAGGAGTCCATGGCATCAATTGCTTGGATACGCAGTCCCAATACTTCTTTCTTCCCACACTGCGTTGGTAAGTCGAATGGTTAATCTGATAAGATGGTGCGTCCTTGATATGTTATATGAGGATGGGTTGTCAGACTAGTTGTAGCCACACAGATCACACTGGCTTTTACTGTATATTTCATGCGATTACATTTGACATATCGAGATCTAAGCAATCTACAAGAGGATGAAAAGACTGGCATCCTTCACATTATTGGCGAACTCAGTTCATAGAAACAAGCAATTCAACCATTCTGTGGGTAAATCAAAAGCGCCACCGGAATATTTTTCACTACCCCAATCATACACACAAAAAGGGGTGACGCCATCGTAGGGGCTGGTATGGGCGGCCGCCTCGGGTGGCTGGAAAGTGTGCACCTAGTTTGAGTCGTCCAGGTTGGCCCAGGCTAGTTTTGTTCGTCCCAACACACGAGCAGGCAATGTAAAAAATGAAGAAAAATGTTTCAATTTGGATGGGCCAATAATGTAAGTGCAAGGCAGGCCCTATAGCAGGCTTGCGGCCCAAACGAGCGCCTCCCATATCGATCGACAGCAGAAAAAAATCCCAATTTGTTCGCTCCAGCCTCCAGTCTGGTTTGCTCCTAACCTAGCCGCCGCTGGACAGTCCGACACAGCACTTCCTCGTGCCCTCGTTGGACACCGGTCACCGGGCTTCAAGCGAATGGAAGGACAAGAAGATGAAGACCCAACCCTGGGTGTAGCCTGCGTGGGAGGCAGCGGCGGCAGCACGGGCATGGCATCGAGCTTGCGCAAATGGACAGTCGCAGCTTGCAAGAGCAGCATGCGCAACGAGCAGGTACATCACATCCCTGATTATATCTAATTCAACTGTTCAATTTCTGGCCAATAGTTAAACCTGACGGTGTTGTAAAACTGCTTGTATGTAGGGAATCTATGAGAAAATGAAAACAATTTCTGCTTATTTTATAACTCCCCCAATCAATACTAAACTGACTGAACCTGATGTATCTAATCAAGTTTTTGGTGCAAACATACAAGCTCACGTTGTTCTTGAGCCTGAAGTGTCTAATGAACAGACTGCTAATGAAGGATTTGATGCAAACATTTTACATGCTCCTAGTGATGAACATATAGTGTCTAATGAGGGATCTAATGCAAGCATTTTGCAAGCTCCCGTTGAAGGATTTAGTGTCTAATGATGATCTGCTATGTTGAGAGAGACATAGAGATTTGCAGGCATTGATGATAAGCAAATTATGGTACATTTTCATGGCTTGAGGAAACGTCGAGGCCATCTACCAGAAAGTCCCCGTATCATGACAACGTAGCATAAATACTTTTCTAATCTGTTATTTGAAACTATTGGCATACTTGTGCAGGATAGATATATTGATATGCAGTTTGCGCACTGGTTATAGGTGCAATTACACTTTGATATTTTCAGCCAGAGAACAAATAATTCAAGCAGGTACAAACCATGTTAGTAGTCCTTGTACACCTTGTTGCATTTTGTATTTTTTGGTGCTTACATCATTTAGTGTTTTATAATCTGGAACTACTTTGGATCATTAGCTGGTTTTCAAAGTGCATGTAGCTTCACATTTCTCAAGTTATGTTGATTTCCGGAGTGCAAGTGCCTTCGTATTTTTTAAGTTAAATTTTCGCCCCTGGTAACTTGAATTCGTGGATCCGCCACTACACACAAATCATACACGTAGGCCAGTAAAAATTAAATGAAATGCAGGGACTTACGCTAGCTTGTTGTACAGGCTCACTGCAGCTCTGCTTGCGCTTGGGATGTTCCATGTACAAGTCCATGTTACCACTTGCTTGGATGTGCAGGCCTTGTGCTCCTTGCATCCCCTCTGCATTTTTGACACGGCGAATGGTTGATCAAATATGAGGAATCAACCTTGCTGTTGTACCGGAGGACAGGTACTTACAAGGTTATACCGGTGTGCAGGATGTGTACCAGATCCCGTAGCGCCGTCATGCTTCGCTAAAAAATGGTTTTGCTTGTTTCAGATGATTTCTCCAGAAGAAATAAGAGTTAAAGTCAGAGTTGCATAGGCGTGTAAGCTAAGAGAGCAGTGAAAGGATATCCAAACATCGTCGGAACAGTGCACAAGGGAGTGATATGTAGATACCTTGTTCGGGCCGGCGTTTGGGCATGCTCGCCTAGCTAGAGTGCGGGTCTCTTCAGAGCCGTTGAGGGTGATGCGCTGGCGTTGGCTGGCCGCGCACGGATGCAGATCTTGAGTGGCAGTGGAGCGCTACGATGCGGTGGACAAGACCGTTGGTGAAGCCCCAACGGCCTCGGGGGGTGGAGGTGCGACGATGTGCTTGGTGAAGTAGCCCCGGTGAGGTGGGAGACGGGGTCGGTGAAGCACACCTGATGCGGTGGAAGTCGCTGTCTGTGAGGCACGTTGGTTGCGGCAGCCGACGTTGTCGGTGGACCACCCGGTGCGGTGGACGAGGGCGTAGATGAGGTAGCTCCGGTGCGGTTGTGAAGCGCGACCGTCGTCTTCGTCGTCGTCGTCCGGCATAGAGGTGGGGAAAGAGACGAGATGAGGGGCAATTCGAACTTTGCTTGGGTTGGCGGCGAATTAGGGATTTGAGCGCTCTGGGCGCAGAAGGGGACAGTGGAGAAGGAAGATTTTGCAGGGCTGGAATTGGGGCCACCAGATATTTCAATCCAAAACATGGAAGCGCGAACTTATTTTGTCGTCGTTCTTTTTTTGGGCCCCCCCCCCCCCCCCCCCCCCCCCCCCCCCGGGGGGAAGGGACGGACGGGGGTGGGTGGCTGGGTGCTAGCGTCCGTACGACACACGTGACCACCATGACACGACCCTGGTCTGCGTGGTGTGCCTACATTTGAGAATGCAAATGAATCTTCTTCCATTTGCAAACGAATCTGTATGTATTACCATGCCCGTGTTTTCCTTGCAAATAATTAGTCATTCGAAACAAGATACTGTAAATTAATTAATGAGGAGTTATTTGAATTAGAGTGTGTGTCACATAGCGATCTCCAATTCTAACGTGGATTTCGCATTTCACGGTATCCACGCTACTTTTTAATACAAATTTATATGTATATGATGAACACCATGGTAGTGAGAAAACTTTGGATTGATTCAAACATATGACCTACAAAATAGCACAACAACCGAGTCAATGTCAACTTTTCCAAACCTAGTATGGCACGAATTCGAAATAATTATGGAAGCCATATGCATGGTCCTCAATTCAAATCTTACAATGTACACTAAATTGAAACGTCGATATTAAGTCTCGTACTATCTACATTCAAATGTTATTTTTAGCCCCACCCCCCCTCGGCACACACGCTACATACTTCCTGTATCGATCAATCTTTCTCTCCTAACCACCTTAGGAAGCTATCGGTTTCTGACACATGTTCAATCTTTCTCTCCATGTTTCGATCTCTAACTCTCTCAACTACACAACCCCCTTTTCCCACTCTTTTACCAAATGTATCTACCTCACACACCCCCCATGGCACTCCATGCCGAGCTCTCTCTCTCTCTCTCCCCCTCCCACCCTCACTCGCTAGATACATGCAATGCCTATCTAGACCCCCCTCCTCGTGCGCACACACGCATGTTGTCTATCAAGGTCACTCTCTCAAGACTATCTCACTCTTTCTTCCGCACGGCGGGCCACACTCGCTCAATCTCGCTCTCTTTATCTAAGTCTCGATTAACCTTGCTTTCTTTCACACACAAATGATATATCTCCCTGTTCGGGCGTCGATCGACACACTCTATACTCTCTCACGCAGATTATCTATCTAGGTCAGTCCATCCAAGCCGTCCCCACTCTTTCGACCTCATGGTGGGCCACGCTCGCTCAATCTCTCTCTCTCTCTCTCTCTCTGTATGTCTCCATTGACCTCGCTCTTTCTCGGACACAAACGATATATCTCCATGTTTGAGCCCAATTCGACATATTCATATTGTATACTCTCTCACGCACATTGTCTATCTAGGTCACTCTCTCCAACCCGTCTCACTCTTTCGATCACACGATGACCCACGCATGCTCAATCTCTCTCCCTTTATATATGTAATCGATTGACCTTGCTTCCTCCCACGCACAAAATATATCTACATGTCTGTGACTGGATCATCTATCAAGCTCTATCTTGCAGCCCTCACCCTTCCCAAAAGCTTAATCGGACAATATCTCTCCAAAGCATATATATCTTTTCAATGAATGTCGGACCACACTCACTTTGTCTCTCTATCTATCCGTGTCTCGATTGACCTCACTTTCTCACGCCGTATCTTCCACACATTGAAGGTACCTCTCCATCCCTCGCAGAGCCGGAGCTATTTACATTGCGAGAGGGACTCCAACCTTGTATTAATTTGTGAAGGCATTTATTCCGGTGGGTTTAGATTATATTTTCGTAGCATTCGGCCCACAACTACTCCAAACACCATTGCAACCCCTGCACCTCCCCCAATTGATTTCCCTCTGGCTCGGTCATCGCTCTCTCGCACGTCCTTTCTCACCTTCAACGTCGCACCATGGTATTTTTGCAAAAAACTCTGTTGTTCTCTTTAATTATTACAAATAAGCTACAAAACTACACATCGATAGTCCACCTGTAATGGAACAAATTTCGACCCACAAATTAAAGTGCTACAAACTACACACCGAGGGGCCCACCTGTCATGGAACAAATTTGGACCCATATGTAAATTAAAAATTAAAAAGGACAAAGATCGAACATGCGACCAGGGCCTTCAATCCGCATGTCAATAGGCAACATAGTACAGCGACGTTTGTTGTACCCCCCGTTGTTGATATAATGTTTTTATATTACCACAACCTATTTAATGGATAACATGTTCTAATATAATTTTTAGTACATTAGTGGGACCGGCTCGTTAGCACGTACTATTTGCCTTCACTTATTGGTGGGTTTCATGTCTGCTCTCTCTCTCCTCCCCTTATACGTTTAGACGCACGGGCAAACACGAAGAACTCGCGAGCGATGTTGCCGTTGACCATATCTGGATGCGTTCACAAGTTACGGCACCAGTTTCATGTACTAGTAGTACTAGTCAATGTGTACGTGCAATGCACGTTAATTTGGAAGTATATTAAGTGCATGCGGATATTAAGTAGGATATTATTTGCGTGTTATTATGTGATTAGCACTATTTTTGGCATGAAATTAACTGCACGCTAAATGTGTTGAGCGCTCGACATTGAAGCAGTCTAGGTCGTTGGATTGACATGATTTGATGGCTGAGATTAATTGGATCTGCCCCTTTGGTATAGATGGTATAGATATAGATTATACATGTAACAAGTTTAGGAACAAATGTGACCATGACGGACAAGTTATCTAGTACTATTTATTTACTACTCCGTAATAATTAAATGCATTGATAAATAGATGTATCGCCTAGTGCTCGAACAAGGGGACTGGTCGCGCCCTACAAGTATTTGGAATTGACTTCCCTAAGAAAATATTTGGAATTGACTTCCCTAAGAAATATTTGGAATTGACGTGGTATTTAGTATGAAATATTTGCGATGAGAAGGAATACATGTGGCTTGATGACGTTTTATATTTAATTTGATACGGCTCTAGCAGAACATTCAATCGATCAACCCATAGATTTCATTCAGTCTGACACCGACTTTACATTCATACGACGATCGATCTAAAATAAACGAAAATGATAAACGTTCGGATTTTAAGCATGGCAATCCGAACATTTTTCATGGAAAATTTAGATTATGCGGCGGCGGTGGGGGCGTCTTACGATGGGAAGCGGCTCCTCTGCCGTGCTCTGTGTGTCATCGGGCCACTGACCGACGGCGGCGTCTTGCGCCATTGTTGGCGTACTCCTGGACGTTGGCCCTAGCTTCAAGGAAGGCCAGAATGTTCTGGACTTTGGTCTCCAGGAGTGAGTCAATTGGCGGGAGAAGGCGACTGGCGTTGGTGAAAGGAAGTGGTCGATGGCGACCATCCATGCCGCTGAGGGGGCACTGGTACCCGCGCGGGGACAGGCGCTGGCAACGGCGAGGCGGAGACATTCGTGTGCTCGGGCACCGGCATGGGTGCGCGCGTCAGTGCACGCGTAGGCGCATGCGCTGGCAGGTGCACGGGCGCGTGAAAGTCGGCGGGGACCTTGTGGAACCTCGTGGCATCAAGCTCGGCGACAATGTGCCACTCCCAGCCCATCAATGCCACGGGGATGGGCGCTGGCGCAGTCGGGGCGACGGGAGCCGGAACGGGAGCGGGGACAGGCGCGACGTCTTCCCACAAGGCCAGTTCAAGCTCGTCCCAAAGCGCCTTATGTTCTTGAGACTCTGGCTGGGTGTCTTCCTCAGGAAACTGGAAGACTAAGGGCAGACCATCGTGATGCGGCATGGCGTACGGTTAGGTCAGGCTGGTTGGAGGTAGATGACAGGAGAATCGGAGAGGAAGAGAGAAGATTGTAGTGATACTGGGTAGTATGGGGTGATTTTAAACTGCGGCGCTGGCGCCATTAAAAGTGGGGGCAGTTGGGACGAAGCTGGGCGGCGGAACCTGGTCAAAGGGCTCACCTCCCGGTGAGCTTGCGCAGCGGCCTGCTCGCACGCCTCCCGGTAAGTCGGCGCAGCGGTCTGCTCGCACGCCTCCCGTTGACTCACATGCTTGCTCGGACGGCACCTACCGATGAGAAGCGGGACTCGTGGTGGCACGCAAACGCCCATGGTTTGAATAGTGAAAGCGTTCGCCTTAACGTGACAGGTCTTTGTTCCAAAATACCTTGGCTCTTCATTTGTGCAACTTCTCATAAGCAGCTTGTCTCAAATTGAACAAAAAAATTATGACAACATATTTGTGCCAAATCACGAGACCATGCTCAGTTTCATGAATTTCCGGTCACTTCTGGATTTTCTGAAATTTAAAATCCAGATTTCGAAACAATATCATAACCTGCATCATGCAATAAATTTTCAAGCGATACATCTTTACTGTTGTAGATGTTAATATTTCTTAAGAAAGGATTTGGTCAAACATTTTGCTTAGTTAGACTTCAGACAAGTTATATATGCAGAGTAAAAGGATAATCCCCCCATACCAGTGCATTGCCTGATATATTACCTCAAGTACTAGGCACGAACAAACGGGGCTCAATTCTGTGCTCATCCTGGTGTAGTACTCCTATTAGTACTAGGCAATGGAGTTGACGGGTGACCTTGGGTAGCGGCGACCGAGGGAATTGAACCGTGCTCGGCATGGTAGGTAATGTTGTCTAGTTACTAAAGCATCCCTCCATTGTTCATCGGTAGTCATTATGGACCGGGGACATGAGGGGAATTTCCTAGGGCTGGAATTCTGGCCGCCAGATATTTTGACTCGAAATGCGGAGGCTCGACTTGTTGGGGTTGGCTAATGTGCGTACCACGCACGCCACCAGAAGGACACGAGCCCGGGTTTTTTTTTTTTGAGGATCAACACGAGCCCGGGTCTGGCTGGTACGCCGTTGGGTGCTACCTTTCGAGAATACAAAAGGAATCTTTTAAATTGCCGAACAAATCTATATGTATTACAATGCCCGCATTTTCCTTGCAAATAGTAATCTCAACGTGGTAATTGATTTATGACGAGTTCTTGAATTAGAGTGAGTTTGTGATATAGTGATCTCAACGTGGATTTCACATTTCATGGTATCCCTAGCAAGTTTTTCATTGCAAATTCAAATTTAAAAGATGAACGGTATGGTGGTGAGAAAACTTTGTATCTATCAAGCATATGACCACACACACACACACACACACACACGCACGCACACACACACACATGAATACAACAACAATCCAGTAAGTATAGTGCATCTATTTTTCCAAACCATGCATGTATGACACGAATTCAAAAATACTCCCTCTGTTCCTAAATATTTGTCTTTTAGAGATTTCAACAAGTGACTACATACGGAGCAAAATGAGTGAATTTATACTCTAATATATGTCTATATACATCCGTATGTGGCAGTCCATTTGAAATCTCTAAAAAGACTAATATTTAGGAACGAAGGGAGTAAAATGTAAGACATGCATGGTCCTCAATTCAATATTTAAAATGAACGGGAAACTGAAACATGAATATTAAGTCTAGTACTACATACATGCAAATGTTGTGTTTAGGCGGAGCTATGTAGATTGTCGGGGGTTAACCCCTCGACCTTAGATAAAATTGTGAAGCTCTATTTACGATTGTTTAGATTATATTTTTTTGAACATTATATTTGTCCCCAGCCTCCCAAACACCGATTGGTTGTGCATCCCCCCTCCCCGGGAGAATATCATGTGCCCCCACACCTTAGATGCTATATGCTGATACGATTTGCTTGGAGCTTGTAGATCTGAGATATAGCAGCTCATAGGATGTCTTAATATTTTTACAGGAAACCTTAATGAGTTTGAGAATTGCACACAATTTGTACAAAAACTACTCAGATGCCCTTGGATCCCATATCCAATGACCTCGAAGCTCGTATCACCATAGCATCTAAGATGAAGGAGGACCTCATATTCTCCTGCATGTAAGAATATCATGTGCTACCTTAGAGGCTTTGGTGATACAAGCTCTTCGGAGCCGTTGGATCTGTGATCCAACAACTCCTTGGTGGTTCGAATGTTTTTTTGCAGAAAAAGCCCCCAAAGAGTTCGGCCACTGCTTACAAGCACAAAGACTGCTCAGATGCCATTGGATCTCAGATCGAACGACCTTGAAGCTCGTATCACCGTAGCACCCAAGCTGCGAGAGCACCTGATGTTTTCTCGCACGGGAGAATATGAGGTGCTCTCGCACCGTAGATTCTATGGTGATACGAGTTCCTGAAGATCTAACGGCTCACTGATATGTCTCCGTCGTATCTATAATTTTTGATTGTTTCATGCCAATATTATACAACTTTCACATATTTTTGACAACATTTTATATGATTTATTTGGACTAACATATTGATCCAGTGCCCATTGCCAGTTCCTGTTTGTTGCATCTTTTTTGTTTCGTAGAAAATCCATATCAAACAAAGTCCAAACGCGATAAAAATTTACGAAGAATTATTTTGGAATATATGTGATTTTTGGGACTTGGAATCAACGCAAACGGGGGCCCACAGTGACCACAACCCACCAGGGCATGCCGGGCACCCCCTGGCGCGCCCAGGTGTCTTATGCCCTCCTCAAAAGTCGGTTGGGGCCCTTCTTCTGGCGCAAGAAAGATAATTTATGGGAAAAATCATGTAATTTTTTTAGCGCAATCGGAATTACGGATCTCCGGGAATTTAAGAAACGGTGAAGGGCCAGATCTGGGGAATGCGAAACAGAAGAAAACAGAGAGGGAGATCCAATCTCGGAGGGGCCCCCGCCCCTCCACCGCCATGGAGGCCATGGACCAGAGGGGGAACTCTCCTCCCATCTTGGGGGGAGGCCAAGGAAGAAGAAGAAGGAGGGGGGCTCTCTCCCCCTCTATCCCGGTGGCGCCGGAGTGCCGCCGGGGCAAGGATCATGACGGCGATCTACATCAACAATCTTGCTACCGTCAACACCAACTCTCTCCCCCTCTATGCAGCGGTGTAACACCCCTTCTCCCCGCTGTAATATCTACTTAAACATGGTGCTCAACTCCATATATTGTTTCCCAATGATATTTGGCTATCCTATGATGTTTGAGTAGATCCGTTTTGTCCTGTGGGCTAATCGTGATCTTGGTTGGTATGATTGTATATTTTATTTATGGTGCTGTCCTATGGTGCCCTCCGTCTCACACAAACGTGAGGGGCCCCCGCTGTAGGGTGTTGCAATATGTTCATGGTTTTGCTTATTGTCGGTGTTGCGGGGGTGACAGCAGCCTAAACGCGGATAAGTGGGTTATGGCGTATGGGAGTAAAGATGACTTGATACTTAATAGTATGGTTGGGTTTCACGACCTTAATGATCTTTAGTAGTTGTGGATGCTTGCTAGGGGTCCAATCATAAGTGCATATGATCCAAGTAGAGAAAGTATGTTAGCTCATGCCTCTCCCTCATGTAAAATTGCAAGAATGATTACCGGTACTTGTTATCGATTCCCTAGGGACAAATGACTTTCTTGTTGACAAAAGCTATCCACTTTTATTACCTTGCAATTTATTGGTAGTTTTATTATCACAAAGTACTCATAGTTTTATTCTTGCAAAATAGTTTCATACCTGTTTTAGGTAAAGCAAACGTCAAGTGTGCGTAGAGTTGTATCGGTGGTCGATAGAACTTGAGGGAATATTTGTTCTACCTTTAGCTCCTCGTTTGGTTCGACACTCTTATTTATTGAAGAAGGTTACAAATGATCCCCTATACTTGTGGGTTATCAAGACCTTTTTCTCGCGCCGTTGCCGGGGAGCAATAGCATGGGGTGAATATTCTCGTGTGTGCTTTATCACTAAGTAGTTTTTATTTCCAGTTCTAAGTTGTTCTCTATCTTTAGTTATGGATATGGAACACGAAACACCAAAAAATTTAGTGGTACTTGCTACTCATGGAGATGGGAAACCTCCTAAAACCCTCGATGCTTGTTATGTGAAAGATATTATGCACTACTTTGATAATCCTGAGAAAACCCCATTCAACTATATAATGGGAGTAACGTTGGATCAACGTGAATACTTTAGGGATTATTGCTTGATTCATAAAGGGAAATTGTTATGGGATCAAATTCATATGTTGCATTGGTATGCTTGGGAGCTATGCTTGAGATATGATTATACTTGTTGCTCTAGGATGAACGCTCCACATCTTCCCTTTTCATGCAAATATAAAGACAATGAAACCTTAGCTTCTTATGCTAATGGTATATATGATTACTATGGTGTGGAATGAATAGAAGAATTTGTTGCTTTTAAGGGTGCTTATGAAATTGAATCTTTGTTTTTAAAGTATGAAGCTTTTGATGATGATGTTTATAGACCTAAAATTTTTGCCATCCTTAAATATTGCTATGATAATTACAAATACAATTCCGATATTGATATATTTATTGAGAAAGTCTCCGCTGTCCAAGAAGAGACTAATATTTTGTAGGAGTCTATGGAAGAAGGAATTGATGAAACTGTGAGCTCATTGGATGAAAACGTGATGAGGAGAGCGAAGAACAAATGGAGGAAGAGGGGATTAGCTACCCGTGCCCACCTTCTAATGAGAGTAACTCTTCAACTCATATATTATTTAATTTCTCTTCATGCTTACCGAAGGATGAATGCTATGGTAATTGCTATGATCCCGTTGATTCTTTTGAAATATCCCTTTTTGATGAACTTGATGATTGCTATGCTTGTGACCAAGATGCCAATACCCCCCCCCCCCCCCCCCCCCCCCCCCCCCCCCCCCCCCCCCCCCCCCCCCCCCCCCCCCCCCCCCCCCCCCCCCCCCCCCCCCCCCCCCCCCCCCCCCCCCCCCCCCCCCCCCCCCCCCCCCCCCCCCCCCCCCCCCCCCCCCCCCCCCCCCCCCCCCCCCCCCCCCCCCCCCCCCCCCCCCCCCCCCCCCCCCCCCCCCCCCCCCCCCCCCCCCCCCCCCCCCCCCCCCCCCCCCCCCCCCCCCCCCCCCCCCCCCCCCCCCCCCCCCCCCCCCCCCCCCCCCCCCCCCCCCCCCCCCCCCCCCCCCCCCCCCCCCCCCCCCCCCCCCCCCCCCCCCCCCCCCCCCCCCCCCCCCCCCCCCCCCCCCCCCCCCCCCCCCCCCCCCCCCCCCCCCCCCCCCCCCCCCCCCCCCCCCCCCCCCCCCCCCCCCCCCCCCCCCCCCCCCCCCCCCCCCCCCCCCCCCCCCCCCCCCCCCCCCCCCCCCCCCCCCCCCCCCCCCCCCCCCCCCCCCCCCCCCCCCCCCCCCCCCCCCCCCCCCCCCCCCCCCCCCCCCCCCCCCCCCCCCCCCCCCCCCCCCCCCCCCCCCCCCCCCCCCCCCCCCCCCCCCCCCCCCCCCCCCCCCCCCCCCCCCCCCCCCCCCCCCCCCCCCCCCCCCCCCCCCCCCCCCCCCCCCCCCCCCCCCCCCCCCCCCCCCCCCCCCCCCCCCCCCCCCCCCCCCCCCCCCCCCCCCCCCCCCCCCCCCCCCCCCCCCCCCCCCCCCCCCCCCCCCCCCCCCCCCCCCCCCCCCCCCCCCCCCCCCCCCCCCCCCCCCCCCCCCCCCCCCCCCCCCCCCCCCCCCCCCCCCCCCCCCCCCCCCCCCCCCCCCCCCCCCCCCCCCCCCCCCCCCCCCCCCCCCCCCCCCCCCCCCCCCCCCCCCCCCCCCCCCCCCCCCCCCCCCCCCCCCCCCCCCCCCCCCCCCCCCCCCCCCCCCCCCCCCCCCCCCCCCCCCCCCCCCCCCCCCCCCCCCCCCCCCCCCCCCCCCCCCCCCCCCCCCCCCCCCCCCCCCCCCCCCCCCCCCCCCCCCCCCCCCCCCCCCCCCCCCCCCCCCCCCCCCCCCCCCCCCCCCCCCCCCCCCCCCCCCCCCCCCCCCCCCCCCCCCCCCCCCCCCCCCCCCCCCCCCCCCCCCCCCCCCCCCCCCCCCCCCCCCCCCCCCCCCCCCCCCCCCCCCCCCCCCCCCCCCCCCCCCCCCCCCCCCCCCCCCCCCCCCCCCCCCCCCCCCCCCCCCCCCCCCCCCCCCCCCCCCCCCCCCCCCCCCCCCCCCCCCCCCCCCCCCCCCCCCCCCCCCCCCCCCCCCCCCCCCCCCCCCCCCCCCCCCCCCCCCCCCCCCCCCCCCCCCCCCCCCCCCCCCCCCCCCCCCCCCCCCCCCCCCCCCCCCCCCCCCCCCCCCCCCCCCCCCCCCCCCCCCCCCCCCCCCCCCCCCCCCCCCCCCCCCCCCCCCCCCCCCCCCCCCCCCCCCCCCCCCCCCCCCCCCCCCCCCCCCCCCCCCCCCCCCCCCCCCCCCCCCCCCCCCCCCCCCCCCCCCCCCCCCCCCCCCCCCCCCCCCCCCCCCCCCCCCCCCCCCCCCCCCCCCCCCCCCCCCCCCCCCCCCCCCCCCCCCCCCAGCGCTGCCAGGGAGACAACCCAGAAGTTTTAGAGAGTCATTTATTTCTGTTGAGTTCTTTTATAAAGTTTAAAAACAAAAAAAATATATAGGGGAACTTAAAACTTCACAAAAAGAGAAGCGATTGAAAGGTGATGCCTTGGAGAAGTGAGGGTCGACCTTGAACACTTGTGTTCATGCTCATGGAAACAATGTAAATTTTTCATGAAGATTCTCACAAAAATAATTATCCCCTTGTACAAATACATTGTATTATAAAAATAATGTGCCAAGATTTGTCTTTAGGATGAGTAGATTGCTTGTTGGTATGTGCGGTGCAAAAACAGAAACTTTGGCTGTAGTGCATGATTTTACATTTTTTACTGGAACGTCGAAAGTTTCTAAAACTTTTTGCACAGTATTGCTATATGAATTTTTTTTTTCCTAATGTTTGAGAATTTTTGGAGTAACAGAAGTATGGTAGGTGTTCAGATTGCTACAGACTATCCTGTTTAAGACAGATTCTGTTTTTGATGCATTGTTTTGCTTGTTTTGATGAAACTATCAATTCTATCGGTGGTATAAGCCATGTAGAAGTTATATTACAGTAGCTAAAATGAAAAAACAAAATATGAATTGGTTTGCAACAGTACTTAGAGTAGTGATTTGCTTTATTATACTAACGGATCTCACCAGTTTTCTGTTGAGTTTTGTGTGGATGAAGTGATCAAAGATTGAGGAGGTCTCGATATGAGAAGAAGCAGGAGAGGCAAGAGCTCAAGCTTGGGGATGCCCAAGGCACCCCAAGTAAATATT
>JAAAWM010010336.1:0-39006 GCA_036873465.1 Thinopyrum obtusiflorum | reverse complement strand
ATATAGTGTTGAGCACCATGTTTAAGTAGAGATTACAGCGGGGAGAAGGGGTGCTACACCGCTGCATAGAGGGGGAGAGAGTTGGTGTTGACGGTAGCAAGATTGTTGATGTATATCGCCATCACGATCCTAGCCCCGACGGTACTCCGGCGCCACCGGGAGAGAGGGGGAGAGAGCCCCCCTCCTCCTTCTTCTTCCTTGGCCTCCCCCCTAGATGGGAGAAGAGTTCCCCCTTCGAGATTGGATCTCCCTCTTTGTTCTCTTCTATTTTGCGCTCCCCAGATCTGGCCACAAACCGTTTCTTATATTCCCGGAGATCCGTAACTCCGATTGTGTTGAGATTTTAACACGATTTTTTTTCCAGATATAAGCTTCCTTGCGCCCAAAGTAGAACCCCAACCGACGTACGAGGTGAGCAAAACCCACTTGGGCGCGCCTGGCCCCTGGGGTGCGCCCTGGTGTCTTGTGGGCACTGTGGGCCCCCGTTTGCGTTGATTCCAAGTCCCAAAAATCACATATATTCCAAAATAATTCTCCGTAAATTTTTATTGCATTTGGACTTCATTTGATTTGGATATTCTGCGAAACAAAAAACAAGCAAAAAATAGGAACTGGCACTGGGCACTGGATCAATAGGTTAGTCCAATAAATCATATAAAATGTTGCCAAAAGTATGTGAAAGTTGTATAATATTGGCATGAAACAATAAAAAATTATAGATACGACGAAGACGTATCAGGTACTTGTGGGTGACTAGTAGTGTTGATTACATCTTGTAGTTCCCCCCCCCCCCCCCCCCCCCCCCCCCCCCCCCCCCCCCCCCCCCCCCCCCCCCCCCCCCCCCCCCCCCCCCCCCCCCCCCCCCCCCCCCCCCCCCCCCCCCCCCCCCCCCCCCCCCCCCCCCCCCCCCCCCCCCCCCCCCCCCCCCCCCCCCCCCCCCCCCCCCCCCCCCCCCCCCCCCCCCCCCCCCCCCCCCCCCCCCCCCCCCCCCCCCCCCCCCCCCCCCCCCCCCCCCCCCCCCCCCCCCCCCCCCCCCCCCCCCCCCCCCCCCCCCCCCCCCCCCCCCCCCCCCCCCCCCCCCCCCCCCCCCCCCCCCCCCCCCCCCCCCCCCCCCCCCCCCCCCCCCCCCCCCCCCCCCCCCCCCCCCCCCCCCCCCCCCCCCCCCCCCCCCCCCCCCCCCCCCCCCCCCCCCCCCCCCCCCCCCCCCCCCCCCCCCCCCCCCCCCCCCCCCCCCCCCCCCCCCCCCCCCCCCCCCCCCCCCCCCCCCCCCCCCCCCCCCCCCCCCCCCCCCCCCCCCCCCCCCCCCCCCCCCCCCCCCCCCCCCCCCCCCCCCCCCCCCCCCCCCCCCCCCCCCCCCCCCCCCCCCCCCCCCCCCCCCCCCCCCCCCCCCCCCCCCCCCCCCCCCCCCCCCCCCCCCCCCCCCCCCCCCCCCCCCCCCCCCCCCCCCCCCCCCCCCCCCCCCCCCCCCCCCCCCCCCCCCCCCCCCCCCCCCCCCCCCCCCCCCCCCCCCCCCCCCCCCCCCCCCCCCCCCCCCCCCCCCCCCCCCCCCCCCCCCCCCCCCCCCCCCCCCCCCCCCCCCCCCCCCCCCCCCCCCCCCCCCCCCCCCCCCCCCCCCCCCCCCCCCCCCCCCCCCCCCCCCCCCCCCCCCCCCCCCCCCCCCCCCCCCCCCCCCCCCCCCCCCCCCCCCCCCCCCCCCCCCCCCCCCCCCCCCCCCCCCCCCCCCCCCCCCCCCCCCCCCCCCCCCCCCCCCCCCCCCCCCCCCCCCCCCCCCCCCCCCCCCCCCCCCCCCCCCCCCCCCCCCCCCCCCCCCCCCCCCCCCCCCCCCCCCCCCCCCCCCCCCCCCCCCCCCCCCCCCCCCCCCCCCCCCCCCCCCCCCCCCCCCCCCCCCCCCCCCCCCCCCCCCCCCCCCCCCCCCCCCCCCCCCCCCCCCCCCCCCCCCCCCCCCCCCCCCCCCCCCCCCCCCCCCCCCCCCCCCCCCCCCCCCCCCCCCCCCCCCCCCCCCCCCCCCCCCCCCCCCCCCCCCCCCCCCCCCCCCCCCCCCCCCCCCCCCCCCCCCCCCCCCCCCCCCCCCCCCCCCCCCCCCCCCCCCCCCCCCCCCCCCCCCCCCCCCCCCCCCCCCCCCCCCCCCCCCCCCCCCCCCCCCCCCCCCCCCCCCCCCCCCCCCCCCCCCCCCCCCCCCCCCCCCCCCCCCCCCCCCCCCCCCCCCCCCCCCCCCCCCCCCCCCCCCCCCCCCCCCCCCCCCCCCCCCCCCCCCCCCCCCCCCCCCCCCCCCCCCCCCCCCCCCCCCCCCCCCCCCCCCCCCCCCCCCCCCCCCCCCCCCCCCCCCCCCCCCCCCCCCCCCCCCCCCCCCCCCCCCCCCCCCCCCCCCCCCCCCCCCCCCCCCCCCCCCCCCCCCCCCCCCCCCCCCCCCCCCCCCCCCCCCCCCCCCCCCCCCCCCCCCCCCCCCCCCCCCCCCCCCCCCCCCCCCCCCCCCCCCCCCCCCCCCCCCCCCCCCCCCCCCCCCCCCCCCCCCCCCCCCCCCCCCCCCCCCCCCCCCCCCCCCCCCCCCCCCCCCCCCCCCCCCCCCCCCCCCCCCCCCCCCCCCCCCCCCCCCCCCCCCCCCCCCCCCCCCCCCCCCCCCCCCCCCCCCCCCCCCCCCCCCCCCCCCCCCCCCCCCCCCCCCCCCCCCCCCCCCCCCCCCCCCCCCCCCCCCCCCCCCCCCCCCCCCCCCCCCCCCCCCCCCCCCCCCCCCCCCCCCCCCCCCCCCCCCCCCCCCCCCCCCCCCCCCCCCCCCCCCCCCCCCCCCCCCCCCCCCCCCCCCCCCCCCCCCCCCCCCCCCCCCCCCCCCCCCCCCCCCCCCCCCCCCCCCCCCCCCCCCCCCCCCCCCCCCCCCCCCCCCCCCCCCCCCCCCCCCCCCCCCCCCCCCCCCCCCCCCCCCCCCCCCCCCCCCCCCCCCCCCCCCCCCCCCCCCCCCCCCCCCCCCCCCCCCCCCCCCCCCCCCCCCCCCCCCCCCCCCCCCCCCCCCCCCCCCCCCCCCCCCCCCCCCCCCCCCCCCCCCCCCCCCCCCCCCCCCCCCCCCCCCCCCCCCCCCCCCCCCCCCCCCCCCCCCCCCCCCCCCCCCCCCCCCCCCCCCCCCCCCCCCCCCCCCCCCCCCCCCCCCCCCCCCCCCACACCACTTGGGATTGTTAGAGATGTTGAAGTCTTGTGTGGGGAAATAAAATGCCCTACTGATTTTCTAGTTCTTGGTTCCCCACAAGATGACTTTTGTCCCATTATCTTTGGTAGACCTTTCTTGAACACTATCAATGCTACTATAGATTGTCATAAACAAACTGTCAGTGTTTGCTTTGGTGACGAGTCTCATGAATTTAATTTTTCCAAGTTTAATAAACAACCTCATAAGAAAGAGTTACCTAGTAAGGATGAAATAATTGGTCTTGCTTCTATTGTTGTGCCTCCTACTGATCCACTAGAACAATATTTGCTAGACCATGAAAATGATATGCATATACATGAAAGAAATGAAATAGATAAAAATTTCTTTGAATAACGACCTCTGCTCAAACACAATTTGCCTATTGAAACTCTAAGAGGTCCTCCTCCACCTAAAGGTGATCCCGTGTTTGAATTAAAACAATTGCCTGACACTTCAAAATATGCTTATCTTGATGAGAAAAAGATATATCCTGTTATTATTAGTGCTAACCTTTCAGAACATGAAGAAGAAAGATTATTAAAAATTCTGAAGAAGCACCGTGCTGCTATTGGATATACTCTTGATGATCTTAAGGGCATTAGTCCCACTCTCTGTCAGCACGAGATTAATATGGAACCTGATGCTAAACCCGTTGTTGATCATCAATGACATTTGAATCCTAAGATGAAAGAAGTGGTAAGAACTGAAATACTAAAGCTTTTGGAAGCAGGTATAATCTATCCTATAGCTGATAGTAGATTGGTAAGTCCTGTTCATTATGTCCCTAAGAAGGGAGGTATTACTGTTGTTCCTAATGATAAAAATGAACTTATTCCACAAAGAATTGTTACTGGCTATAGAATGGTAATTGATTTTAGAAAATTGAATAAAGCAACTAGAAAAGATCATTACCCTTTGCCTTTTATTGATCAAATGCTAGAAAGATTATCTAAGCACACACACTTTTGTTTTCTTGATGGATATTCTGGTTTTTCTCAAATGCCTGTTTCACAACCTGATCAAGAGAAAACCACCTTTACTTGTCCTTTTGGAACCTATGCTTATAGACGTATGCCTTTTGGTTTATGCAATGCACCTGCTACCTTTCAAAGATGTATGACTGCTATATTCTATGATTTTTATGAAAAGATTGTTGAGGTTTTCATGGATGATTTTTCTGTGTATGGAACTTCTTTTGATGATTGCTTGAGCAACCTTGATCGAGGTTTGCAGAGATGTGAGCAAACTAATCTTGTCTTGAATTGGGAGAAGTGCCACTTTATGGTTAATGAAGGTATTGTCTTGGGGCATAAAATTTCTGAACGAAGTATTGAGGTGGATAAAGCTAAAGTTGATGCAATTGAGAAGATGCCATGTCCTAAAGATATTAAAGGTATTCGTAGTTTGCTCGGTCATGCTGGTTTCTTTAGGAGGTTTATTAAAGACTTTGATACGTCTTCAACGTATCTATAATTTTTTATTGTTCCATGCTATTATCTTATCTGTTTTGGATGTTTTATATGCATTAATATGCTATTTTATATTATTTTTGGGACTAACCTATTAATCTAGAGCCCAGTGCGAGTTCCTATTTTTTTCCTTGTTTTTGAGTTTCGCAGAAAAGGAATACCAAACGGAGTCCAAATGGAATGAAACCTTCGCGATAATTTTTCTTGGACCAGAAGACAACCAGGAGACTTGGAGATGAAGTCAGAGGAGCCACGAGGCGGCCACAAGGATGGAGGGCACGCCCCCATCTTTGTGGGCCCCCCGTGACCCTTCTGACCTAATTCTTTCGCCTATATATTCCTAAATATCCCCAAACCACCAGAGGCATCCACGAAAACACTTTTCCACCGCCACAACCTTCTGTACCCGTGAGGTCCCATCTAGGGACCTTTTCCGGCACCCTGTCGGAGGGGGATTCGATCACGGAGGGCTTCTACATCAACTCTATTGCCCTTCCAATGAAGCGTGAGTAGTTTACCATAGACCTACGGGTCCATAGCTAGTAGCTAGATGGCTTCTTCTCTCTCTTTGATTCTCAAAACCATGTTCTCCTCGATGTTCTTGGAGATCTATTTGATGTAATACTTTTTTTGCGGTGTGTTTGCCGAGATCCGATGAATTGTGGATTTATGATCAGCTTATCAATGAATATTATTTGAATATTCTCTGAATTCTTTTATGCATGATTTGATATCTTTGTAATTCTCTTCGAACTATCGGTTTGGTTTGGCCAACTAGATTGGTTTTTCCCCCCCCCCCCCCCCCCCCCCCCCCCCCCCCCCCCCCCCCCCCCCCCCCCCCCCCCCCCCCCCCCCCCCCCCCCCCCCCCCCCCCCCCCCCCCCCCCCCCCCCCCCCCCCCCCCCCCCCCCCCCCCCCCCCCCCCCCCCCCCCCCCCCCCCCCCCCCCCCCCCCCCCCCCCCCCCCCCCCCCCCCCCCCCCCCAGCGGTCGATGTGTGGAGTAATAGTAGTAGATGCAGAATCGTTTCGGTCTACTTGACACGGACGTGATGCCTATATTCATGATCATTGCCTTAGATATCGTCATGACTTGGCGCTTTTCTATCAATTGCTCGGCAGTAATTTGTTCACCCACCGTATTATTTGCTATCTTGAGAGAAGCCACTAGTGAAACCTATGGCCCCCGAGTCTATTTTCCATCATATAAATTTTCGATCTACAATATTAGTCTCTGATCTACTATTTTGCAATCTTTTACTTTCTGATCTATAAACCAAAAATACCAAAAATATTTACTTTATCATTTATCTATCTCTATCAGATCTCACTTTTGCAAGTAACCGTGAAGGGATTGACAACCCCTTTACCACGTTGGGTGCAAGTTGTTTGATTGTTTGTGCAGGTATTCGGTGATTTGTGTGTTGTCTCCTACTGGATTGATACCTTGGTTCTCAAATTGAGGGAAATACTTATCTCTACTTTGCTGCATCACCCTTTCCTCTTCAAGGGAAAAACCAACGCAAGCTCAAGAAGTAGCAGGAAGAATTTCTGGCGCCGTTGCCGGGGAGATCTATGCCAAGTCAAGACATACCAAGTACCCATCATAAAACTCTCATCTCTTGCATTACATTATTCGCCATTTGCCTCTCGTTTTCCTCTCCCCCACTTCTAAAATGATTTTCAAAAAGATTTGCCTTTTCTTTCACCCCTTTGCCGTTCATCTTCTTCTTTCGCTTTTGGTTTGCTCGTTTGCTAGATTGGTTTGTTGCCATCATGTCTGAATTTGGGAAGGTTATCATTGAAAAAGATAGTAGTAACGATGGGGGAAACTTTGATGCTTTTGCTAATATTAATCCTCATGAAGAATCTACTATCTTGCACACTAAAAAACTTCGCATAGGTAGCGGCAATATTATTGGAAAAGGGGTTATTCAAGATTTCTTTACTTGTGCCGGTACGCTACCCACGTTAGGTGGATCTATTCTCCATAAAACTAGTAGTCTTGCGGATGCTATATCTTTGCTTGTGGTTGAACTTGAAAGACAATTTGTTCATATGCATCCATCCATACAAAGGATTTTTCTAGAGTTTTCTAATATTGAGCATTCTTCTAATAAGCGCGCCGCCACTATATTTCTAGCCCATGAGTTCAGATTTATTATGAAAGAAGCTAGTGAAATTTTTGCGCATTACAAAGTAGATGGTGGTCGTCCTCCCATAGAAGGAATTCTCTTTAACCAAGAGGACATAATGCGTTTACGATCTTTAGATCATGTTGCTTATAATGAAAATTTAAGGAAGAGGATCCCTACCGATGTTTTAGTTGATAAGATTTCTGAGCTTAATGATAATTTTGCTATACAAAACAACGGATTGGGTTTCTCTCTTGGACACAAGCTCATGACTTTTTGCCAAAAGAACGCTCACAATGACGAGTTGGTCATACAATATGAGGGGCTGAAGGAGGAACCAATTCCTCCCGAGCTTGATCTTGGGGATCCTTATCCCAGTAAATTTAGCCCTTTTGATTACTTTTACTTACCACAAAGAAAACTTGTTGCTAAACGAAGGGAGTATGAGATGAGTTTTTGAGATTTGCCTTATCATTCATATGACAATACCTAGATCTATTTGTGTTTTATGCCTAGCTAAGGGCGTTAAACAATAGCGCTTGTTGGGAGGCAACCCAATTTTATTTTTGTTCTTTGCTTTTTGGTGCTGTTTTGCAATATATAATTCATCTAGCCTCTGGTTAGATGTGGTTTTGTGTTTTAATTAGTGTTTGTGCTAACTAAGACCTCTGGGATGGCTTACGGTGATAGTTGATTTGATCTTGCTGAAAAACATAAACTTTTACGTCCAGTCACAGAATTGTTTAAATTCACTTGAGCATGAAAAAACCCTGAATTTTTTACACAAGATTGATTTAGAATTTTACTCTGTTGTCCTAATTTTTCGAGTTATAGAAGTATTTGAAGTATTCAGATTGCTACAGAGTGTTCTGTTCTTGACAGCTTCTATTTTCTTTGTGTTGTTTGCTTATTTTGATGAATCTATGGGTAGTATCGGGGGGTATGAACCATGGAAAATTTGGAATACAGTAGATATTACACCAATATAAATAAATAATGAGTTCACAACAGTACCATAAAGTGGTGATTTTATTTTCTTATACTAACGGATCTCACGAGTTTTCTGTTGAGTTTTGTGTTGTGAAGTTTTCAAGTTTTGGGTAAGGATTTGATGGACTATGGAATAAGGAGTGGCAAGAGCCTAAGCTTGGGGATGCCCAAGGCACCTCAAGGTAATATTCAAGGACAACCAAGAGCCTAAGCTTGGGGATGCCCCGGAAGGCATCCCCTCTTTCGTCTTCGTCTATCGGTAACTTGAGGCTATATTTTTATTCACCACATGATATGTGTTTTGCTTGGAGCGTCTTGTATGATTTGAGTCTTTGCTTTTTAGTTTGCCACAATCATACTTGCTGTACACACCTTTTGAGAGGGACACGCATGAATTGTGGTTTATTAGAATACTCTATGTGCTTCACTTATATCTTTTGAGCTAGGCAATTTTGCTCTAGTGCTTCACTTATATCTTTTTAGAGCACGGCGGTGGCTTTATTTTATAGAAATTGATGAACTCTCATGCTTCACTTATATTATTTTGAGAGTCTTTAAACAACATGGTAATTTTCTTTGGTTATAAATTTAGTCCTAATATGATAGGCATCCAAGAGGGATATAATAAAAACTTTCATATAAAGTGCATTGAATACTATGAGAAGTTTGATTCCTTATGATTGTTTTGAGATATGAAGATGGTGATATTAGAGTCATGCTAGTGAGTAATTGTGAATTTGAGAAATACTTGTGTTAAGGTTTGTGAGTCCGGTAGCATGCACGTATGGTGAACCGTTATGTAACAAAGTTGGAGCATGATATATTTTTTGATTGTCTTCCTTATGAGTGGCGGTCAGGGACGAGCGATGGTCTTTTCCTACCAATCTATCCCCCTAGGAGCATGTGCGTAGTACTTTCTTTCAATGACTAATAGATTTTTGCAATAATTATGTGAGTTCTTTATGACTAATGTTGAGTCCATGGATTATACGCACTCTCACCCTTCCACTGTTGCTAGCCTCTCTAGTGCCGCGCAACTTTCGCCGGTACCATACACCCACCATATACCTTCCTCAAAACAGCCACCATACCTACCTATTATGGCATTTCCATAGCCATTCCGAGATATATTGCCATGCAACTTTCCACCATTCCGTTTATTATGACACGCATCATCATTGTCATATTGCTTTGCATGATCTTGTAGTTGACATCATATTTGTGGCAAAGCCACCATTTATAATTCTTTCATACGTGTCACTCTTGATTCATTGCACATCCCGGTACACCGCCGGAGGCATTCATATAGAGTCATATTTTGTTCTAGTATCGAGTTGTAATTTTTGAGTTGTAAGTAAATAAAAGTGTGATGATCTTCATTATTAGAGCATTGTCCCATGTGAGGAAATAAAAAAAAAGAGAGAGAGAAGGCCAAAAAAAAAGATAAGGCCCAAAAAAAATGAGAGAAAAAGAGAGAAGGGGCAATGTTACTATCCTTTTTTTCCACACTTGTGCTTCAAAGTAGCACCATGATCTTCATGATAGAGAGTCTCCTATGTTGTCACTTTCATAAACTAGTGGGAATTTTTCATTATAAAACTTGGCTTGTATATTCCAATGATGGGTTTTCTCAAATTGCCCTAGGTCTTCATGAGCAAGCAAGTTGGATGCACACCCACTTAGTTTTCTTGTTTTGAGCTTTCATAAACTTATAGCTCTAGTGCATCCGTTGCATGGCAATCCCTACTCACTCACATTGATATCTTTTGATGGGCATCTCCATAGCCTGTTGATACGCCTAGCTGATGTGAGACCATCTTCTTCTTTTTGTCTTCTCCACAACCACCATATTCTATTCCACCTATAGTGCTATGTCCATGGCTCATGCTCATGTATTGCGTGAAAGTTGAAAAGGTTTGAGAACATCAAAAGTATGAAACAATTGCCTGGCTTGTCATCGGGGTTGTGCATGATTTGAATGTTTTGTGTGATGAAGATGGAGCAAAGCCAGACTATATGATTTTGTAGGGATGAGCTTTCTTTGGCCATGTTATTTTGAGAAGACATAATTGCCTTGTTAGTATGCCCCCCCCCCCCCCCCCCCCCCCCCCCCCCCCCCCCCCCCCCCCCCCCCCCCCCCCCCCCCCCCCCCCCCCCCCCCCCCCCCCCCCCCCCCCCCCCCCCCCCCCCCCCCCCCCCCCCCCCCCCCCCCCCCCCCCCCCCCCCCCCCCCCCCCCCCCCCCCCCCCCCCCCCCCCCCCCCCCCCCCCCCCCCCCCCCCCCCCCCCCCCCCCCCCCCCCCCCCCCCCCCCCCCCCCCCCCCCCCCCCCCCCCCCCCCCCCCCCCCCCCCCCCCCCCCCCCCCCCCCCCCCCCCCCCCCCCCCCCCCCCCCCCCCCCCCCCCCCCCCCCCCCCCCCCCCCCCCCCCCCCCCCCCCCCCCCCCCCCCCCCCCCCCCCCCCCCCCCCCCCCCCCCCCCCCCCCCCCCCCCCCCCCCCCCCCCCCCCCCCCCCCCCCCCCCCCCCCCCCCCCCCCCCCCCCCCCCCCCCCCCCCCCCCCCCCCCCCCCCCCCCCCCCCCCCCCCCCCCCCCCCCCCCCCCCCCCCCCCCCCCCCCCCCCCCCCCCCCCCCCCCCCCCCCCCCCCCCCCCCCCCCCCCCCCCCCCCCCCCCCCCCCCCCCCCCCCCCCCCCCCCCCCCCCCCCCCCCCCCCCCCCCCCCCCCCCCCCCCCCCCCCCCCCCCCCCCCCCCCCCCCCCCCCCCCCCCCCCCCCCCCCCCCCCCCCCCCCCCCCCCCCCCCCCCCCCCCCCCCCCCCCCCCCCCCCCCCCCCCCCCCCCCCCCCCCCCCCCCCCCCCCCCCCCCCCCCCCCCCCCCCCCCCCCCCCCCCCCCCCCCCCCCCCCCCCCCCCCCCCCCCCCCCCCCCCCCCCCCCCCCCCCCCCCCCCCCCCCCCCCCCCCCCCCCCCCCCCCCCCCCCCCCCCCCCCCCCCCCCCCCCCCCCCCCCCCCCCCCCCCCCCCCCCCCCCCCCCCCCCCCCCCCCCCCCCCCCCCCCCCCCCCCCCCCCCCCCCCCCCCCCCCCCCCCCCCCCCCCCCCCCCCCCCCCCCCCCCCCCCCCCCCCCCCCCCCCCCCCCCCCCCCCCCCCCCCCCCCCCCCCCCCCCCCCCCCCCCCCCCCCCCCCCCCCCCCCCCCCCCCCCCCCCCCCCCCCCCCCCCCCCCCCCCCCCCCCCCCCCCCCCCCCCCCCCCCCCCCCCCCCCCCCCCCCCCCCCCCCCCCCCCCCCCCCCCCCCCCCCCCCCCCCCCCCCCCCCCCCCCCCCCCCCCCCCCCCCCCCCCCCCCCCCCCCCCCCCCCCCCCCCCCCCCCCCCCCCCCCCCCCCCCCCCCCCCCCCCCCCCCCCCCCCCCCCCCCCCCCCCCCCCCCCCCCCCCCCCCCCCCCCCCCCCCCCCCCCCCCCCCCCCCCCCCCCCCCCCCCCCCCCCCCCCCCCCCCCCCCCCCCCCCCCCCCCCCCCCCCCCCCCCCCCCCCCCCCCCCCCCCCCCCCCCCCCCCCCCCCCCCCCCCCCCCCCCCCCCCCCCCCCCCCCCCCCCCCCCCCCCCCCCCCCCCCCCCCCCCCCCCCCCCCCCCCCCCCCCCCCCCCCCCCCCCCCCCCCCCCCCCCCCCCCCCCCCCCCCCCCCCCCCCCCCCCCCCCCCCCCCCCCCCCCCCCCCCCCCCCCCCCCCCCCCCCCCCCCCCCCCCCCCCCCCCCCCCCCCCCCCCCCCCCCCCCCCCCCCCCCCCCCCCCCCCCCCCCCCCCCCCCCCCCCCCCCCCCCCCCCCCCCCCCCCCCCCCCCCCCCCCCCCCCCCCCCCCCCCCCCCCCCCCCCCCCCCCCCCCCCCCCCCCCCCCCCCCCCCCCCCCCCCCCCCCCCCCCCCCCCCCCCCCCCCGCACCCGAACCAGTCAACTCTCGTAGTCCTCTCCGCCTGCGACTACACTGCTGCATCTTCCACGGCTTTTATTCGTTCCCGTCTGAGGCCTCGCCATCGTCCTCCGCCTTGGTTCGCTCGCCGTGCGCTGACGTCTGGCGTTGTCAACGTGGTCAACAACCGAGAGGAATAAGGAGATGACTGTACGTGGAGAGGATGATAGTAGGGACACACCAGGGTCATGGCAGTACGCAAGCAAGTGCCTCATTATTACAAGCCAAAAAAATGCTTCGTCCTAATGGTTTGACATTTGGGTCCCATGCCATTGTCAACATAGTCAATAAACGAGAGAATTACACAATGAGCGGCTGACACTAGGGACCCAGCAGGTCGCGCAGTTGTTTTTTTAGTTTTAGAGACGGAGCAGGGTATCAACAGGGTTGTGCAGGGGTTGTAGCCCGTCTAACCCAGGCTTTTATTTTATGTTTACCACATGACGAGCCCAGTTCTTTTTTGTTTCTGAAAATGGCTAGCCCAGTTCTTTTTTTATAGAATACCGAACCGTGGCCTACTTGCTCTGGTCAGCCCTGCTGGGTTGTAAATCTTTCAAGACGAGAGGGATGTATTTGCTTGCCCAGAAAAAGGGCTATAAGTAGTAAGAAATGGGCTGTAAATTTTAAAAACACAGCAAGCCGGCTATTAGTTTTCAAGATTTTAAATTTCATTGATTTTTTTACGCGGAACATTATGTTGGATTTTACATTGATATAAATTTATTTTTTAAATTAGCTTGAATGTGACTCAAAATTTCAGGATTAAAAACAATTCGGACAGCACCGAAATATGCAAAATTTTGTTGAATTTTTTAAGTGTGGCCAGAATATGGGTTGTAATGCTAACAAAAAGAACATGGGCTTCAAAAAATCCTTAGGAATTAGCAAATGGGTGCTACTTCTTGAGCTTGCGTTGGTTTTTCCCTTGAAGAGGAAAAGGGTGATGCAGCACAGTAGAGATAAGTATTTCCCTCAGTTAAGAACCAAGGTATCAATCCAGTAGGAGAAACATGCAAGTCCCCAATAGATGCACCTACACAAACAATCAAACACTTGCACCCAACACGATAAAAGGGGTTGTCAGTCCCTTCATGGTCACTTGCAAAGGTGATATCTGATAGAGATAGATAAAACTAAACAGAAGATAAAATATTTTTGGGTTTTTTGGTTTATAGATCATAAAATACAAGATTGAAAAATAGTAGATCGGAAACTAATACGATGGAAAGTTGACCCGGGGGCCATATGTTTTCTCTCTTGAAGGCAAATAATACGGTGGGTGCACAAATTACTGTCGAGCAATTGATAGAAAAGCGCAAAGTTATGACAATATCCAAGGCAATGATTATGCATATAGGCAGCACGTCTGTGTCAAGTAGACCGACTCCTGCCTGCATCTACTACTATTACTCCACCCCCCCCCCCCCCCCCCCCCCGCATCTAGAGTATTAAGTTCATAAAGAACGGAGTAACGCCTTAAGTAAGATGAGATGATGTAGAGGAATAAACTCTAGCAATATGATGAAAACCCCATCTTTTTATCCTCGATGGCAACAATTCAATACATGTCTCGCTACCCCTACTTTGTCACTGGGTGAAATTACGCAAGATTGAACCCAAAGCTAAGCACCTCTCCCATTGCAAGAAAAACCAATCTAGATGGCCAAACCAAACCGATAATTAAAAGAGAAATACAAAGATATCAAATCATGCATATAATAATTCAGAGAAGATTCAAATAATATTCATAGATAAGCTGATCATAAATCCACAATTCATTGGATCTCGACAAAATACCGCAAAAGAAGATTACATCAAATAGATCTCCAAGAACATCGAGGAGAACATGGTATTGAGAATCAAAGAGAGAGAGAAGAAGCCATCTAACTAATAGCTATGGACCCGTAAGTCCGTGGTAAACTACTCACGCTTCATCGGAAGGGCAATAGAGTTGATGTAGATGCCCTCCGTGATCGAATCCCCCTCCGAAAGGATGTCGGAAAAGGCCCCAAGATGGGATCTCACGGGAACAGAAGGTTGCGGCGGTGGAAAAGTGTTTTCGTGGATGCTTCTCAGGGTTTTGGAATATATGTGAATATATAGGACCCCCCCCCCCCCCCCCCCCCCCCCCCCCCCCCCCCCCCCCCCCCCCCCCCCCCCCCCCCCCCCCCCCCCCCCCCCCCCCCCCCCCCCCCCCCCCCCCCCCCCCCCCCCCCCCCCCCCCCCCCCCCCCCCCCCCCCCCCCCCCCCCCCCCCCCCCCCCCCCCCCCCCCCCCCCCCCCCCCCCCCCCCCCCCCCCCCCCCCCCCCCCCCCCCCCCCCCCCCCCCCCCCCCCCCCCCCCCCCCCCCCCCCCCCCCCCCCCCCCCCCCCCCCCCCCCCCCCCCCCCCCCCCCCCCCCCCCCCCCCCCCCCCCCCCCCCCCCCCCCCCCCCCCCCCCCCCCCCCCCCCCCCCCCCCCCCCCCCCCCCCCCCCCCCCCCCCCCCCCCCCCCCCCCCCCCCCCCCCCCCCCCCCCCCCCCCCCCCCCCCCCCCCCCCCCCCCCCCCCCCCCCCCCCCCCCCCCCCCCCCCCCCCCCCCCCCCCCCCCCCCCCCCCCCCCCCCCCCCCCCCCCCCCCCCCCCCCCCCCCCCCCCCCCCCCCCCCCCCCCCCCCCCCCCCCCCCCCCCCCCCCCCCCCCCCCCCCCCCCCCCCCCCCCCCCCCCCCCCCCCCCCCCCCCCCCCCCCCCCCCCCCCCCCCCCCCCCCCCCCCCCCCCCCCCCCCCCCCCCCCCCCCCCCCCCCCCCCCCCCCCCCCCCCCCCCCCCCCCCCCCCCCCCCCCCCCCCCCCCCCCCCCCCCCCCCCCCCCCCCCCCCCCCCCCCCCCCCCCCCCCCCCCCCCCCCCCCCCCCCCCCCCCCCCCCCCCCCCCCCCCCCCCCCCCCCCCCCCCCCCCCCCCCCCCCCCCCCCCCCCCCCCCCCCCCCCCCCCCCCCCCCCCCCCCCCCCCCCCCCCCCCCCCCCCCCCCCCCCCCCCCCCCCCCCCCCCCCCCCCCCCCCCCCCCCCCCCCCCCCCCCCCCCCCCCCCCCCCCCCCCCCTGGGTGTGCATCCAACTCGCTTGCTCATGAAGACCTAGGGCAATTTGAGGAAGACCATCATTGGAATATGCAAGCCAAGTTCTATAATGAAAAATTCCCACTAGTATATGAAAGTGATAACATAGGAGACTCTCTATCATGAAGATCATGGCGCTACTTTGAAGCACAAGTGTGGAAAAAGGATAGTAACATTGCCCCTTCTCTCTTTTCTCTCATTTTTTGTTTGGCTTCTTTGGCCTCTTTATTTTTTCCTCACATGGGGCAATGCTCTAATAATGAAGATCATCACACTTTTATTTACTTACAACTTAAGAATTACAACTCAATACTCAGAACAAAATATGACTCGATATGAATGCCTCCGGCGGTGTACCGGGATGTGCAATGTCTCAAGAGTGACATGTATAAAAATTATGAATGGTGGCTTTGCCACAAATACTATGTCAACTACATGATCATGCAAAGCAATATGACAATGATGAAGCGTGTCATAATAAACGGAACGGTGGAAGTTGCATGGCAATATATCCCGGAATGGCTATGGAAATGCCATAATAGGTAGGTATGGTGGCTGTTTTGACCAGGAAGGTATATGGTGGGTGTATGGTACCGGCGAAAGTTGCGCGGTACTAGAGATGCTAGCAATGGTGGAAGGGTGAGAGTGCGTATAATCCATGGACCCAACATTAGTCATAAAGAACTCACATACTTATTGAAAAAATCTATTTGTCATCGAAACAAAGTACTACACGCATGCTCCTAGGGGGATAGATTGGTAGGAAAAGACCATCGCTCGTCCCCGACTGCCACTCATAAGGAAGAAATCAATAAATAAATCATGCTCCAACTTCGTTACATAACGGTTCACCATACGTGCGTGCTATGGGAATCACAAACTTTAACACAATTATTTCTACAATCCAGAATTACTCACTAGCATGACTCTAATATCACCATCCTCATATCTCAAAACAATCATAAGGAATAAAACTTCTCATAGTATTCAATGCACTTTATATGAAGGTTTTTATTATATCCCTCTTGGATGCCCATCATACTAGGACTAAATTCACAAGCAAAGCAAATTACCATCTTGTTTAGAAATACTCGCAAAATAATATAAGTGAAGCATGAGAGTTCAAAAATTTCTATAAAATAAAACCACCGTCGTGCTCTAAAAAGATATAAGTGAAGCACTAGAGCAAAATTGCCTAGCTCAAAAGATATTAGTGAAGCACATAGAGTATTCTAATAAATCACGATTCATGCGTGTCCCTCTCAAAAGGTGCGTATAGCAAGGATGATTGTGGCAAACTAAAAAGTAAAGACTCATATCATACAAGAAGCTCCAAGAAAAACACATATCATGTGGTGAATAAAAATATAGCCTCAAGTAAAGTTACCGATAGACGAGGACAAAAGAGGGGATGCCATCCGGGGCATCCCCAAGCTTAAGCTCTTGGTTGTCCTTGAATATTACCTTGGGGTGCCTTGGGCATCCCCAAGCTTAGATTCTTGCCACTCCTTATTCCATAGTCCATCAAATCTTTACCCAAAACTTGAAAACTTCACAACACAAAACTCAACAGAAAATCTCATGAGATCCGTTATTATAAGAAAATAAAATCACCACTTTTGGTACTGTTGTGAACTCATTCTTTATTTATATTGGTGTAATATCTACTATATTACAACTTCTCCATGGTTCATACCCCCCAATAATACCCATAGGTTCATCAAAATAAGCAAACAACACATAGAAAACAGAATCTGTCAAAAACAGAATAGTCTGTAGAAATCTGAATACTTCGGATACTTCTGTAACTCCAAAAATTCTGAAAAATTAGGACACCAGAGGAAATTTGTATATAAATATTTTACAAAAAGAATAAGTATTTTTATCGTGCTTCTGTTAAAAATGAGAATTATTTTTCTGGGCGCAAAAGTTTCTGTTTTTCAGCAAGATCAAATCAACTATCACCGTAAGCCATCCAAAGGTCTTACTTGGCACAAACACTAACTAAAACAAAAGAACACATCTAACCAGAGGCTAGATGAATTATTTATTGACAAACAGAACCAAAAAAGCAAGAATAAAAATAAAATTGGGTTGCCTCCCAACAAGCGCTATTGTTTAACGCCCTTAGCTATGCATAAAACATAGATCTAGGTATTGTCATCTTTGGTATGCAATCCATAAGTTGCTCTCATAATAGATTCATATGGCAACTTAATTTTCTTTCTAGGAAAGTGTTCCATGGCCTTCCTTAACGGAAATTGAAATCTAATGTTTCCTTGTTTCATATGAATAATTGCACCAATCGTTCTAAGGAAAGGTCTGCCAAGAATAATAGGACATGTAGGATTGCAATCTGTATCAAGAACAATGAAATCTACGGGCACATAATTCCTATTTGCAACAATAATAACATCATTAATCCTTCCCATAGGTTTCTTAATAGTGGAATTCGCAAGATGCAAATTTAAAGAATAATCATCAAATTCACGGAAACCTAACACATCACATAAAGTTTTTGGTATCGTGGAAACGCTAGAACCCAAATCACACAAAGCATGGCACTCATAATCTTTGATTTTAATATTAATAATAGGCTCCCACTCATCATAAAGTTTTCTAGGGATAGAAACTTCCAATTCAAGCTTTTCTTCAAAGGATTTCATCATAGCATCAACGATATGTTTAGTAAAAGCTTTATTTTGATTATAAGCATGAGAAGAATTCAACATGGACTGCAAAAAGGAAATAAAATCTATTAAAGAAAATTATCATAATTAAATTCTTTGAAATCCAAAAGAGTGGGTTCATCGCTACTTAAAGTTTTGACCTCTCCAATCCCACTTTTATCAATTTTTGCATCAAGATTTATAAACTCCAAATCATTGGGACGCCTTTTAACTATAGTTGACTCATCTCCAGTACCATCTTTATCAATATTTATATTGGAAAACAAATATTCAATAGGAGTCACATCAATTACTTTAAGATATTCATCATTATTTTCACAAAAACAAGAAGAACACACTTTTACAAACCAATCTCGCTTAGCACGCATCTTAGCGGTTCTTTCTTTACACTCATCAATGGAAATTCTCATGGCTTTAAGAGACTAATTAATATCATGCTTGGGTGGAATATATCTAATTTTCAAAGAATCAATCTCAAGAGAAATTCTATCCACGTTCCTAGCCAAATCATCAATCTTAAGCAATTTTTCTTCAACCAAACCATTGAAATTATTTTGCGAACTCATAAATTCTTTAATACTTATTCTCAAGATCAGAGGGCATCTTATTATAATTTCCATAATAATTGTTGTAGGAATTACCATAATTATTAGAGGAATTACTAAGGAATGGCCTAGGATTAAAATTACCTCTATATGCGTTATTACCAAAATTATTCCTACCAACAAAATTCACATCCACAGATTCATTATTATTCTCAATCTTTCCACTCAAAACATTAATTGTAGACAAAGGCATATCATTAGGATCAATAGGAGCAGTCTTGCTAGCAAATAATTTCATAAGTTCATCCATCTTTCCACTCAAAACATTAATCTCTTTAATCGCATGCACTTTTTTTTACTAGTAGAAGATCTTTTGGTATGCCATTGAGAATAATTAACCATAATATTATCTAGGAGTTTAGTAGCTTCTCCTAAAGTAATTTCCATAAAAGTACCTCCCGCGGCTGAATCTAAAAGATTTCTAGAAGAAAAATTCAATCCGGCATAAAAAAATTGTATGATCATCCACAAATTTAAACCATGAGTAGGGCAATTTCGTATCATCAATTTCTTCCTCTCCCAAGATTGTGCAACATGTTCATGATCAAGTTGCTTAAAATTCATACCCCCCCCCCCCCCCCCCCCCCCCCCCCCCCCCCCCCCCCCCCCCCCCCCCCCCCCCCCCCCCCCCCACTTATTTCATGAATCAATACTATTTTTAGGCAAAGATGAAAACCAAGTTTTAGCACGATCTCTTAGTGAGAACGGAAATAGCTTCAATTTAACAATATCATTATCCATATCTTTCTTCTTTTGCATATCACAAAACTCAATGAAATTATTTAGATGGGATGTGCATCTTCACTAGGAAGGCCGGAAAATTGATCTTTCAGAACAAGATTCAGAAAAGCGACATTAATTTCATAAGATTTCGCACTAGTGGCGGGAGCAATCGGAGTACTAATAAAATCATTATTATTAGTATTGGAAAAGTCACACAATTTGGTATTCCTTTGAGTCATCATGACAAAGCAAGCAATCTAACACATGAGCAAACAAAAAGCAAACGAAAAGACGAACGAAAGAAGGGCGAATAAAAAGGCAAATCTTTTCGAAAATCGTTTTAGGAGTGGGGGAGAGGAAAATGAGAGGCAAATGGCGAATAATGTAATGCAAGAGACAAGAGTTTTATGACGGGTACTTGGTAGGCTTGACGTAGATCTCCCCGGCAACGGCGCCAGAAATTCTTCCTGCTACTTCTTGAGCTTGCGTTGATTTTTCCCTTGAAGAGGAAAGGGTGATGCAGCACCATAGAGATAAGTATTTCCCTCAGTTAAGAACCAAGGTATCAATCCAGTAGGAGAAACACGCAAGTCCCAATAGATGCACCTACACAAACAATCAAACACTTGCACCCAACGCGATAAAGGGGTTGTCAATCCCTTCAAGGTCACTTGCAAAGGTGAGATCTGATAGAGATAGATAAAACTAAACAAACGATAAAATACTTTTGGATTTTTTGGTTTATAGATCTGAAAATAAAAGATTACACAATAGTATATCAAAAACTAATATGATGGAAAATAGACCCGGGGGCCATAGGTTTCACTAGAGGTCTCTCTCTTGAAGGCAAATAATACGGTGGGTGAACAAATTACTGTTGAGCAATTGATAGAAAAGCGCAAAGTTATGGCGATATCCAAGGCAATGATTATGCATATAGGCATCACGTCCATGTCAAGTAGACCGACTCCTGCCTGCATCTACTACTATTACTCCACACATCAACCGCTATCCAGCATGCATCTAGAGTATTAAGTTCATAAGAACGGAGTAACGCTTAAGTAAGATGACATGATATAGAGGAATAAACTCAAGCAATATAATGAAAACCCCATCTTTTTATCCTTGATGGCAGCAATTTAATACGTGTCTCGCTACCCCTACTTTGGCACTGGGTGAAATCATGGAAGATTGAACCCAAAGCTAAGCACCTCTCCCATTGCAAGAAAATCCAATCTAGTTGGCCAAACCAAACAGATAATTCGAAGAGAAATACAAAGATATCAAATCATGCATATAAGAATTCAGAGAAGGTTCAAACAATATTCATAGATAAGCTGATCATAAATCCACAATTCATCAGATCTCGACAAACACACCACAAAAGAAGATTACATCGGATAGATCTCCAAGAACATCGAAGAGAACATGGTATTGAGAATCAAAGAGAGAGAAGAAGCCATCTAGATACTAGCTATGGACCCGTAGGTCTGTGGTAAACTACTCACGCTTCATCGGAAGGGCAATAGAGTTGATGTAGATGCCCTCCGTGATCGAATCCCCCTCCGGCAGGATGTTGGAAAAGGCCCCAAGATGGGATCTCACGGGAACAGAAGGTTGCGGCGGTGGAAAAGTGTTTTCCTGGATGCTTCTGAGGGTTTTGGAATATATGTGAATATATAGGAGGAAGATCTAGGTCAGGGGATCGCCGATGGGCCCACGAGGTAGGGGGCGCCCCCCCTCCCCCTAGGGCGCGCCCTCCACCCTTGTCGTCGCCTCATGGCTCTTATTACTTGCACTCCAAGTCCCCTGGGTGTCTTCTGGTCCAAGAAAAATCATCGTGAAGTTTTATTCCGTTTGGACTCCGTTTAGTATTCCTTTTCTGCGAAGCTCAAAAACAAGGAAAAAACCAAAACTAGCACTGGGCTCTAGGTTAATAAGTTAGTCTCAAAAATAATATAAAATAGCATATTAATGCATATAAAACATCCAAAACAGATAATATAATAGCATGGAACAATCAAAAATTATAGATACATTGGAGACGTATCAATGGGCTGCAAATTATTAGAAATAATGGCAGATGGGGCATATGCTATTTTCCACATATTTGAGACTGACTTGTGAGCCTACAAGGTTGACGTGTACGCTTTCCTAAAAAAATAGGTAGACGCGTACGCAAGGTTGTGTCAACTTAGCAACACACGAGAGTGGTGACTGTTGGATTTCCATCCAACGACCATCGTGCTTCTTCAATCTCTGATCTTCCTGCTCCAGCTTCCCAAAACCAGCGCTGGTGGGACTACCTCCTCCCGCCTCCCGTGGCCGGTTGTGCTGTCGGGTAGGCCTGACCGCCCGTCCCTACTCCCGTTGCTGGCCTGTCCAACTCTCTACTCACCCACACCTCCTGTTATTCTCCGGCGACGGCAGCCACACACTGCAGCCAAACCAGTAAACCCTCGTACTCCCCTCCACGTGGGAAACAACTATTGAGTCTTCCTCGGTTCTGGCTCGTTCCCTTCCTAGGCCTCACCATCGTCCACCGCTTTGGTGCTCTCAGCGCGACGTGGTCAACATGGTCAAGGAATGACATCCATCGGAAGAGGACTGTACGTGGAGTGGCTGACAGCTGGGTCCACGGCCGCACGCAAGGAAGTGCGTCCTTATTACGAGTAAAATAATGATTCATCCACCTGACAGGGGGGACCCACCGAAAGGGCCTCTGTATTTCATGAAAAATGTTTCCTCCCTGACAGCTGGGACCCACCAGCTATATCTTCGCACGCAAAGAAGTGCCACCTTATTATGCGGAAAAGAAATGATTCCATTCCCTGAGAGTTGGGACCCACTAGCTACATCTTTGCACGGAAGGAAGTGCCTCCTTATTACGTGCAAAAAAATGATGCCCCCTGACAGCTGGGCCCCACTGATACGTCCATTTTGCACCATGTTTTGCTACTATTATTTATAATGTTTTTGATCATTATAACATGTCGGTGTTTTGGGAACCAGGGTACCCAGATTTGCCTGCATGCGGCCCCTCACGTGGCTCCATGACGGCCTGGTACGACCCTGTAGCGCCCAAGATGCGATTCTATCCCAATCACGTGATGAATTCATGATTGGGGCACAATCGCATTTCGAGCGCATAGCAAGGTGGCTATCATTACAATACCATGTACTGAATAGATGAGAATACAAGGCAAAGGCTTCCACTCGCCACAAGCTACAACATAAATACAACAGTTCATCAATACATAGCAATCATCATACAGAAGAGCAGGATCTGACTACAGAGAAAACCAAACGAAAAAGAAAAACGACATCCACCCTGCTAGCCCAGGCTCCCGACCCGGAACCTATTCCCTTGATCGAAGAAGAAGAACTCCACACAAGCAATCAAGCGTCGCTCTCACGTCAGAGCATCGCATTACCTGTACCTGCAACTGTTGTTGTAGTAATCTATGAGCCACGAGGACTCAGCAATCCCATTACCATAGGTATCAAGACTAGCAAAGCTTAATGGGTATGGAATGGATAAGTGGTGAAGTTGCAGCAACACTAAGCATTGTATGGTGGCCAACTTACGAGGACAAGAGTAAGATGAGAAACTAAGCAATGTTCACAAACTAGTAATGATCAAGAAGTGATCCTGAACTACTTACGTTCAAACATAACCCAACCGTGTTCTCTTCTCGAACTCACCCGAAAAGAGTCAGTCACGGTTACACACGTGGTTGGTGTATTTTAATTGAGTTTCGTTCGAGTCCACTACAACCGGATATTAAAAACTCCCATCTGCCACATAACCGTGGGCACGACATTCGAAAGATCAAACCCAGCAGGGGTGTCCCAACTTAGCCCATGACAAGCTCACGATCCGCGGAGACAATCCTCCATCGCGGGACATCTGATCAAACTCGGGGTCCCAGTGCACAAGACATTTCGACAATGGTAAAACAAAACCAGCAAGACCACCCGGTGCGTCAATACCCCGATAGGAGCCGCGCGTATCTCGTTCTCAGGACGACACCATCTATGCGAAGTGGACGATAGCCAAAATACCATCGAGTTCCCCCGAGGTGGCACCGCTGACTGATAGGTAGGTGGACCAATACTCATGCGGAGCACTGGCACGGGGGGTTGATTAAGAGACCTCGGGGGCCGGCAGGTCCCTATGCAAGTTTTAGTTGTTATTAGGCAATTGGAAAACCAATGTTGGGCCTTGCTAGAAGAGTTTTATTCAAAGCGAACTATCAAGGGGGTTGTCGGTGTCAAAACCGGCGGATCTCAGGTAGGGGGTCCCGAACTGTGCGTCTAAGGTCGATGGTAACAGGAGACAGGGGACACAATGTTTACCCAGGTTCGGGCCCTCTCTATGGAGGTAATACCCTACTTCCTGCTTGATTGATCTTGATGAATATGAGTATTACAAGAGTTGATCTACCACGAGATCGTAATGGCTAAACCCTAGAAGTCTAGCCTGTATGACTATGGTTATGAGTATCTCTCTCCCCGGACTAAGTCCTCCGGTTTATATAGACACCGGGAGGATCTAGGGTTACCCAAGGTCGGTTACAAAGAAGGGAATCTACATATTTGGTCGCCCCCCCCCCCCCCCCCCCCCCCCCCCCCCCCCCCCCCCCCCCCCCCCCCCCCCCCCCCCCCCCCCCCCCCCCCCCCCCCCCCCCCCCCCCCCCCCCCCCCCCCCCCCCCCCCCCCCCCCCCCCCCCCCCCCCCCCCCCCCCCCCCCCCCCCCCCCCCCCCCCCCCCCCCCCCCCCCCCCCCCCCCCCCCCCCCCCCCCCCCCCCCCCCCCCCCCCCCCCCCCCCCCCCCCCCCCCCCCCCCCCCCCCCCCCCCCCCCCCCCCCCCCCCCCCCCCCCCCCCCCCCCCCCCCCCCCCCCCCCCCCCCCCCCCCCCCCCCCCCCCCCCCCCCCCCCCCCCCCCCCCCCCCCCCCCCCCCCCCCCCCCCCCCCCCCCCCCCCCCCCCCCCCCCCCCCCCCCCCCCCCCCCCCCCCCCCCCCCCCCCCCCCCCCCCCCCCCCCCCCCCCCCCCCCCCCCCCCCCCCCCCCCCCCCCCCCCCCCCCCCCCCCCCCCCCCCCCCCCCCCCCCCCCCCCCCCCCCCCCCCCCCCCCCCCCCCCCCCCCCCCCCCCCCCCCCCCCCCCCCCCCCCCCCCCCCCCCCCCCCCCCCCCCCCCCCCCCCCCCCCCCCCCCCCCCCCCCCCCCCCCCCCCCCCCCCCCCCCCCCCCCCCCCCCCCCCCCCCCCCCCCCCCCCCCCCCCCCCCCCCCCCCCCCCCCCCCCCCCCCCCCCCCCCCCCCCCCCCCCCCCCCCCCCCCCCCCCCCCCCCCCCCCCCCCCCCCCCCCCCCCCCCCCCCCCCCCCCCCCCCCCCCCCCCCCCCCCCCCCCCCCCCCCCCCCCCCCCCCCCCCCCCCCCCCCCCCCCCCCCCCCCCCCCCCCCCCCCCCCCCCCCCCCCCCCCCCCCCCCCCCCCCCCCCCCCCCCCCCCCCCCCCCCCCCCCCCCCCCCCCCCCCCCCCCCCCCCCCCCCCCCCCCCCCCCCCCCCCCCCCCCCCCCCCCCCCCCCCCCCCCCCCCCCCCCCCCCCCCCCCCCCCCCCCCCCCCCCCCCCCCCCCCCCCCCCCCCCCCCCCCCCCCCCCCCCCCCCCCCCCCCCCCCCCCCCCCCCCCCCCCCCCCCCCCCCCCCCCCCCCCCCCCCCCCCCCCCCCCCCCCCCCCCCCCCCCCCCCCCCCCCCCCCCCCCCCCCCCCCCCCCCCCCCCCCCCCCCCCCCCCCCCCCCCCCCCCCCCCCCCCCCCCCCCCCCCCCCCCCCCCCCCCCCCCCCCCCCCCCCCCCCCCCCCCCCCCCCCCCCCCCCCCCCCCCCCCCCCCCCCCCCCCCCCCCCCCCCCCCCCCCCCCCCCCCCCCCCCCCCCCCCCCCCCCCCCCCCCCCCCCCCCCCCCCCCCCCCCCCCCCCCCCCCCCCCCCCCCCCCCCCCCCCCCCCCCCCCCCCCCCCCCCCCCCCCCCCCCCCCCCCCCCCCCCCCCCCCCCCCCCCCCCCCCCCCCCCCCCCCCCCCCCCCCCCCCCCCCCCCCCCCCCCCCCCCCCCCCCCCCCCCCCCCCCCCCCCCCCCCCCCCCCCCCCCCACCAACTCGGAAGTGGAGAGCGCCATGAATCATCGACGCCGGAGGGCCGTTTTACGGGACCTTGGCTTCTCAAAAGATGCGTTTGATGCCTTCAGCTCGGCTGACGCACACATCCGAGCTGCTCGAGATGGGCTGGGCAGAGCCACAAAGCAGCATTTAACGGATGTGCAGGTAAGGTTTCTTTTGTCCGAATGGGATAACCACATGCTAGTAGCCCCCGAGACTGAAAGCAGTTGGCACAAGTGATTTAAGGATCGTTGTATGACCAGGTTCTTACGGAGAAGAACAACCTGCTAGCTCAAGAGCTGGAGCAGTGTCGGACACAGCTAAATGCTGCTACCGCCGAACTGAAAAAGTCCAAGAAGGCATCTTCTGGTAATGTTCCCCTCCATCGAGGAATAACAATTATATACCAGCTGTGCTAATACTGTTGCTTATCTCATAATAGGATCATGAGATCAACTGGAAGAGAAGTTGAAAACCGCTCAAGCGGGAGAGAAAGAGGCAAAAAGATTATGTGCCGCAGGCGAGCGTGTTCTGACCCGAGCCAGAGAGGAGAAAAACAAACTCCAGGATTCAAACACCAAACTGGGCGAAGAACTGAAAGATGTGCGGGCCCAGCTAGCCGACTCCGTGAAGGAGAATAAAAAGCTGCGAGGCGGCATATTCAGTACGTGGCCGAATTTACCTTATAACAGTTTGGAGGTAAAAGTAGCTGATATAGCTATGATTGCAGGTATGTTGACGGGCCATCCCGAAGAGGAGGTGTCCGGATCATCAAGTGATCTTCTGCAAGGGCTGTCGCAATTGCACGAGCAAGCTCGGTAGGCGATGCGGAGTGTAGCCAAGGCCTTATGGCCATCCTCCTCCCCTTCAGGGATTATGGAGGAGCTTGTAGAGCTGTTCAAGGGAGCGCGGCGGCGTATCCGACTATGGAAGATATCGGCCTGCCGGGAGGGTGCGCGAGAGGCCGGGGCCATGGTGAAAACGCGGTATACCAAGCTGGATCCAAATCACATGGCCCGGGTCGGACCGCTAGGGTCAAATGGGGAAGAAATTCCCGTTAGTTTAGTATATGACCAAGTAGAGGTGGCCGCTAGATATTCCCAACAGGATTGTAAGTTAGACCGCCTGTTGGACGGTATAGAGGAGGAAGTTTTTAAGTCCTAAGTGACTATGCACTTTCCTTCTAGCTGGATTGTAAACGATTGTCATGGCCGACCTTTTCGCTTCGACCTCTCGACCCGAAGGTGCGGAGTGTTTTCCGAATACCTGGGCGGCAAAATAAACCGGGGTATGCGTGAAAACCAGGTGTAGGGGTCATAGTTGCTTAAACAGACAAGTTGTATCCGGCTAGTTATGTTATATTACATTAAAATTGTAAGAAACATCTTCCAGAGAGAATAGTTCCGTTAAGGGTTCCTTTCCCTGGGTGTGCATGCATCGATGTGCATGTCCGGACTGTGATGAAGAAATCACAATGTGTATAGCTTCTGGGGGTTCACGATGGAATGAATGCAAAAACACCTTTAGTTCACCGACCGAATATTCCCTGAAGAACGCTAGCTTTCGGCTTCACCCAGTCTGAGGTACACATCCGGATGACCCGGCAGTAACAATCGCAGAGGTGCTCCCTTTATGCCCTAGCCGAACTAACGGGAACGTAGGGCATAAGCACAGGAGCCAGGCAACCCAGCTTGGCCAAAACTTAAGTCATATCGATGCATATAATGGCGAAGAAAAGGTACATATGGGAGAAAACGCATATGTGATGAGCTTGATGCTCGGAAAATAATAATGACAAGCTTCTGTCCAAGAAGCCCCCAGGTATAATAGACGTACATACTTGAAGATGTATGTGTCGGGGGTGCACGGTCTAACCGCACGAAAGCTTTTAAGGCTAAAGAGAAAAAACGAAAAGAGAGAAAAAAATGACGGAAACAATAGGGGGAAGGAAACGAACAAAGAGTTCGGCGCTAGGCATAGAATCTTCAGAGCCTGGCCGCGTTCCAGGGGTTCGGCTCTAGTCGATTGTCTGACGCATCACGCAAGCGGTACGCCCCTCCGGTGAGAACTTCGTCGATGATGAAGGGACCCTCCCACTTGGGCTTGAGTTTGTCCTTTTTCTTCTCCGGCAGGCGTAGAACGAGTTCGCCGACGTTATAAGTTTTGGCCCGCACTTCTCTGCTTTGATACCTGCGAGCCTGCTGTTGATAAAATGCGGAACGGGCTTTTGCGACGTCGCGCTCCTCCTCCAGGGCATCTAAGCTGTCCTGCCGATCAAGCTCGGCCTATCTCTCTTCGTACATGCGCACTCGAGGTGAGTCATGAATAATGTCGCAGGGTAACACTGCTTCTGCGCCGTACACCATGAAGAAAGGTGTGTATCCGGTAGTGCGATTGGGCGTGGTCCGCAGCCCCCAGAGTACGGAGTCGAGCTCCTCAACCCAGTGCTTGTCTGATTCTTTCAAAGACCGCACTAACCTAGGCTTAATGCCGCTCATAATAAGACCAGTGGCTCTTTCGACTTGACCGTTTGTCTGTGGATGATAGACAGAGGCGTAATCGAGCTTGATGCCCAGATTAGCGCACCAGGTTTTCACTTCGTCGGCTATGAAGTTGGAGCCGTTATCAGTGATGATGCTGTGTGGAACACCATAACGGTGTACGACGCCGGATATAAAGTCTATTACTGGTCCGGCTTCGGTTGTTTTAACTGGTTTGGCTTCTATCCACTTGGTGAATTTGTCCACCATGACCAGCAGATATTTTTTCTTAATGCTTCCTCCTTTAAGGGGTCCTACCATGTCCAGTCCCCAGACCGCAAAAGGCCAAGTGATGGGGATTGTTTGTAGGACAGTGGGGGGCATATGGCTTTGGTTGGCGAAGAGTTGGCATCCGACGCAACATTAGAAAAGGTCCTGTGCATCTGCTCGGGCCGTCGGCCAATAGAATCCTGTACGGAAGGCCTTGCTAACAATGGCCCGAGCTGCGGCGTGGTGCCCGCCGAGACCGGCATGAATCTTAGCCAGGAGCTGCCGCCCCTCCTCCTCGGAGATACACCTTTGAAGGACTCCGGTAGCGCTTTTCTTATAGAGCTCTCCGTCGTGAACCTTGTAGGCCTTCGAAAGCCGGACAATGCGGTGGGCCTCATTCTGATCCTCAGGAAGTTCTTTCCTATTAAGGTAGGCCAGAAAAGTTTCGGTCCATGGGGCAATTATTACCATAATGAGATGGGCCGACGGTGTTATTTCGGTGGCTGAGCCGCCGATGATATCTGTGTGTTCGGCATCTGGGGTTGTGCTCAGATCCGGACTAGTGTTGCCGCTTTCCCCTTGCCACACCACGGATGGCTTAAAAAGCCTTTCCAGAAATATATTAGGTGGGACGGGGTCGCGCTTGGAGCCAATACGAGCGAGAACGTCCGCCGTTTGATTACTTTCACGAGCCACATGATGGAACTCGAGCCCCTCGAACCGAGCCGACATTTTTAGGACGGCATTACGATAAGCTGCCATCTTTGGATCTTTGGCATCGAAATCTCCATTTATTTGAGATATTGCAAGGTTTGAGTCCCCGCGCACCTCTAGGCGTTGTATGCCCATGGAGACAGCCATCCGGAGACCATGCAATAAGGCCTCGTATTCGGCTGCGTTGTTGGAGTCTGTGTATAGTATTTGGAGTACATACTGAACGACGTCTCTAGCAGGAGACGTTAAAACGACGCCCGCTCCTAGTCCTGCCAGCATTTTGGAGCCATCGAAATACATAACCCAATTGAAATATGTGCCGTACTCTTTAGGGAGTTCGGCCTCTGTCCATTCGGCGACGAAGTCAGCCAGTACTTGAGATTTAATAGCTCGACGTGGTTTGTATGTAATATCAAATGGAAGGAGCTCAATGGTCCATTTGGCAATCCGGCCCGTGGCATCGCAGTTGTTTATTATATCGTTGAGTGGTACTTCGGAAGCCACCGTGATCGAACACTCTTGGAAGTAGTGTCGTAGCTTTCGGGATGCCATGAAGACCGCGTATGCTATCTTTTGATAATGGGGGTACCGGGATTTGCATGGTGTAAGGACAGTGGATACATAGTTCACATGGTGTAAGGCTTCTGAAGCGCGAATTTGTGTCCGTCCTGTTCTCGTTCAACGACGAGCACGGCGCTCACCACCTGATGTGTTGCCGATATGTATAGTAACATGGGTTCGCCGACGTTTGGCGCGGCCAGGATTGGGTTGTTCGCTAGAAGGGTTTTTATTTCTTCCAGTCCGGCTGTTGCCGCATCCGTCCATTCGAAGTGATCGGTTCGCCGTAGAAGGCGATAGAGTGGCAGTGCCTTTTCTCCCAATCTGGAGATAAAGCGGCTTAGAGCTGCCACGCAACCCGCGAGTTTTTGGACTTGTTTAAGGTCTGTTGGCGTAGCCAATTGTGACAGAGCTCGGATTTTGGCTAGATTTGCTTCAATTCCTCTATTGGAAACGATGAAGCTCAGCAGTTTTCCAGCGGGGACGCCGAAAACGCACTTTTCTGGATTGAGCTTAATGTCATACGCGCGGAGGTTGTTGAATGCGAGACATAAATCGTCTATTAGTGTTTCGACGTGCCTAGTTTTGATGACGACGTCGTCCACATAAGCTTCAACTGTCTTGCCGATCTGCTTCTCCAGGCATGTTTGAATCATGCGTTGGTATGTGGCGCCGGCGTTCTTGAGCCCGAAGGGCATGGTGTTGAAGCAGAATGGCCCATATGGGGTAATGAATGCTGTTGCAGCTTGATCGGACTCCTTCATTTTGATTTGATGGTATCCGGAATATGGATCGAGGAAACACAGTGAGTCGTGTCCTGCGGTAGCATCAATGATTTGATCAATGCGGGGGAGGGGGAAGGGATCCTTAGGGCAAGCCTTATTGAGGTTTTTAAAATCGACGCACAGGCGCCAGGATTTGTCCTTCTTTGGTACCATCACCAGGTTTGCCAGCCAGTCCGGATGTTTTATTTCTCTAATGAATCCAGCCTCAATTAGCTTGGCTAGCTCCTCCCCCATAGCTTGGCGTTTGGGTTCGGAAAAGCGCCGCAGTGCTTGTTTGACTGGTTTGTATCCCTTTAATATATTGAGGCTATGTTCGGCTAGCTTGCGTGGGATTCCAGGCATATCAGAAGGGTGCCAGGCGAATATATCCCAGTTTTCGCGAAGGAAATCCCGTAGCGCGGCGTCGACCGTTGGGTCTAGTTGTGCTCCAATAGATGATGTCTTCTTGGGGTCCGTTGGGTGGACCTGGAATTTGACTATTTCTTCTGCCGGTTTGAAGGAGGTGGATTTGGGTCGTTTGTCTAAGATCACATCGTCCCTATCCCCCCCCCCCCCCCCCCCCCCCCCCCCCCCCCCCCCCCCCCCCCCCCCCCCCCCCCCCCCCCCCCCCCCCCCCCCCCCCCCCCCCCCCCCCCCCCCCCCCCCCCCCCCCCCCCCCCCCCCCCCCCCCCCCCCCCCCCCCCCCCCCCCCCCCCCCCCCCCCCCCCCCCCCCCCCCCCCCCCCCCCCCCCCCCCCCCCCCCCCCCCCCCCCCCCCCCCCCCCCCCCCCCCCCCCCCCCCCCCCCCCCCCCCCCCCCCCCCCCCCCCCCCCCCCCCCCCCCCCCCCCCCCCCCCCCCCCCCCCCCCCCCCCCCCCCCCCCCCCCCCCCCCCCCCCCCCCCCCCCCCCCCCCCCCCCCCCCCCCCCCCCCCCCCCCCCCCCCCCCCCCCCCCCCCCCCCCCCCCCCCCCCCCCCCCCCCCCCCCCCCCCCCCCCCCCCCCCCCCCCCCCCCCCCCCCCCCCCCCCCCCCCCCCCCCCCCCCCCCCCCCCCCCCCCCCCCCCCCCCCCCCCCCCCCCCCCCCCCCCCCCCCCCCCCCCCCCCCCCCCCCCCCCCCCCCCCCCCCCCCCCCCCCCCCCCCCCCCCCCCCCCCCCCCCCCCCCCCCCCCCCCCCCCCCCCCCCCCCCCCCCCCCCCCCCCCCCCCCCCCCCCCCCCCCCCCCCCCCCCCCCCCCCCCCCCCCCCCCCCCCCCCCCCCCCCCCCCCCCCCCCCCCCCCCCCCCCCCCCCCCCCCCCCCCCCCCCCCCCCCCCCCCCCCCCCCCCCCCCCCCCCCCCCCCCCCCCCCCCCCCCCCCCCCCCCCCCCCCCCCCCCCCCCCCCCCCCCCCCCCCCCCCCCCTTGTCCTTGACAAGGAGGAATCTGGCCCAGAAGTGGTGGACCGTTTCCTGAGACTGCTGTTGTATGCTCATAAGAGCGCTTATGTCTGGGTGGGTGGGTGGAATTGAATCCGGACCCTGACCCGATCGATGATCCGGAGTCTGAAGATTTTCCAGACTTAACAGTCCGAGCTCCGGAGTATCTTCTGATTGCTCATGCCCGCCGTCCGATTCTATGTTCGGAAGGCCGGTCACATCCTTTCGCTGGTGGGTATCCGGCTCTGCAGGGTCGTCGATCCGAACATAGTCCGTCTTCAGTATAGGGGAAGAGTCGCCGTCTTGCTCCTCGACTACCGCTATCTGGTGGGTGACCGGTGGAGATTTGATTTCTCTTTGGTCGGGTTTAAGCCCGATCCGATCGTAATCTGTGGCGATTCCCAGGGCGGCGATGCGATCAAGGAGCTCATTTAAAGACGAAAACTCCGCCGGATCCATCTGCTTGGAGTGTTTGGAGTTGATACGAAGGGGATTTTCGATGGGCCGAGAGGTCATCGTCGGCTTAACGGCCGAACGGGCGGCCATGGTAAAGCCGCCCAGCCGAAGGGTTTGGCCTGGGGCCAGTCCTCCTCCGGCGGTAATATTGTCTTTAAGGACGAGGCGAGTCATCGATCCTGTCGTCGACGTCACAGTGGAACTCTCAATGAAAGCACCAATGTCGGTGTCAAAACCGGCGGATCTCGGGTAGGGGGTCCCGAACTGTGCGTCTAAGGTCGATGGTAACAGGAGACAGGGGACACAATGTTTACCCAGATTCGGGCCCTCTCTATGGAGGTAATACCCTACTTCCTGCTTGATTGATCTTGATGAATATGAGTATTACAAGAGTTGATCTACCACGAGATCGTAATGGCTAAACCCTAGAAGTCTAGCCTGTATGACTATGGTTATCAGTATCTCTCTCCCCGGACTAAGTCCTCCGGTTTATATAGACACCGGGAGGATCTAGGGTTACCCAAGGTCGGTTACAAAGAAGGGAATCTACATATTTGGTCGCCAAGCTTGCCTTCCACGCCAAGGAGAATCCCATCCAGACACGGGTGCAGTCTTCGGTCTTCGCATCTTCACGGCCCATCAGTCCGGTCCATGGCTAACAGGCCGGACGCCCGAGGACCCCTTAGTCCAGGACTTCCTCAGGGGTCCCATAAACCCCGACCATGTTAGGAACGCAAAACAAAGGAACATAACACCGGTATGACGGAAACTAGGGCGACAAGAGTGGAACAAAACACCAGGCAAAAGGCCGAGCCTTCCACCCTTTACCAAGTATATAGATGAATTAATTAAATAAGAGATATTGTGATATCCCATGATATCCATGTTCCGAACATGGAACAACCTGCAACTGCACCTGCAACTAGCAATGCTATAAGAGGGGCTGAGCAAAGCGGTAACATAGCCAAACAATGGTTTTGCTAGGAGGGTGAAGAGGTTAGAGGCTATTTCATGGCATTTGGGGAGGCTTGATAACAAATGGTAGGTAGCGCGACATAGCGATAGCATTGACACAACTTGCAAAGCAAAGATAGTAGTGGTATCTAGGGTAACGGTCATCTTGACTGAAATCCCGCTAGGAAGAAAACCGAATACATGAAGTAAACGAACCAACGTAGTCGAACGGATCCTCACAATCGCAACGTAACCGGAACTATCAAGCAAAAGCGCAACCGGAAAGAAGCAAACATCATAGTAAACGAACAAGCATAAACATGACATGATGCACAACCAAGTATGATGCATGTCCTGTTTAATGATTCATGGCATGTCAAGGAAAGTGCAACAAACAATACAACAAGTTAAGTGGAGCTCAATATGCAACGAGTTGCATATTGAAGAAACACCACATGCAAGTATTTAGTTCGCTCTCGTTTTTGCTACACATCAATATTAAATGTTGGTTAACATGGCAAGAGGTGAAGCATAATAAAACCACCTATCTACACAATTTAAATGAGGCCGGAAACAACAATCAATAATTCCGGAAAATCCCCAATATGCAATTTCGAATTTGCTACTGTTCTGCCCTATACACAATTTTAGAGTTGTTAAACATGCAAAGTAAGTGCACCATGTTAATCTGTGCATTTTTCTATCCCATTTACATATAAAGTTTATTTAATTCCGAGCTACGGTTATTTAGTTATGAATTAAATCATTTTAGCATGTCATTTAAGCAAATTAAATGCAAACAGCATTTTAAACATTTTTAACATGGATGAAAATAGCATATTATGAAACTATACGAAATTCTAAGCATTTTACATATATAAAACATTTTAATCCGATGCACGGTTATTTAGTTGTGAGCAATGCAAGTATAATGGCATTTCTGTAATATGCATGTCCAGGATTTAATGAAAAATTCGTAGCGCAGAAAAAAAAACAAGTTACGGGCCGAATCTGGCTGGCCCGATAGGAGCGTGGGCGCTGGAGGCTCACCAAGGCCCAAGGCCGGCTCGGTGGAGAGGCTGGACGCGGGCTGAAAGGTGAGGCTGGGCCGACTTGTGGCAGCGTGAGAGGCGGTCAACGCTTGGCGGCGCGCTCAATCGAGCGAAGCACGCAGCAGCAGGCGAAGCAGGGGACTTGGCGCGGTGCAGAGGGCCACGGACGTGCACACGAACGCGAGGGAGGCGAGGCAACCGGCGGGAGGGCTTGATCCACAGCGGATCCGGTCGGAGACGGCGGGTTCGAGGCGGAGGTCACCGGAGTCCTGAACATCAAGAGGAGAGAGACATGAGCAGAGAGCAACCGCGAGAGGAGGGGGGCGGAAGAGGTGCTGCTCTCGTGGCTCACCTGCGGGAGGATGGCGAGGACGACGCAGGGCGGCGGCCGACCCAGCTGAGATGGAAAAGGGGCGGCCGGCGTGGTTCAGCGAGTCGGGGACGGCCGGATCCGGTGAAGAATGGCAGCGGATGGCAAACGCCGAGGACGGCGGCGTGATTTGGTCGAAGCAGAACATGGGGTCTCGTTCCTGGCATCTTGCGGGAGCTGCTGGTGAAGAAAAGAGAGAGAGGGATGAGAGAGATCGAGAGGAACGGGGAGCACCAGGAAGGAGAAGAAGAAGGGAGCGGCGACGCTCATCTCGGACGAAGCTCGCCAGCGGCACGGAGATGTGGCGGGGTCAGGCGTCGTTCGGTGCTGCACGGGTACGGGGGCGAGGCTGCGGACGAGGTGGCTCAGCAGGAGAAGGAGGCTGCGAGAGGAGCGGGAGAGGAGGAGCTCCTCTGGTTGGCCGGGTGTGCAAATCGAGGAGGAGAAGGTGGGAGGCGCCGGATCCGAGAAGGAGGCTGGCGGCGGGATGGGACAAGGTGGAGGATTTCTAGGGTTGTCCAAAAAATGACTAAGGGTGGATTATATATAGCAAGTGGGGCTGCTATGTTTAGGGGTATCTGGTTCCCCCGATCGTAATCGGACGGTTCGAGATAAATAGGTTAGGAGAGTCCAACAAAGAACCGAAGATATTTTGGGGATGTTTGGAGATGATCCGGACCCATTGGTCACGAGTGCCTGGTTGGGTTCGGGTAAGTTTTTTGGACACACATGCGAGGGCGTCTGAGAGAGGTCGACAAAGACAAGGTGCCTGACAAAAGGCCACGGAGAAGACAAGAGAGCGGTCCGGTTGATCTGAGAGGAGGTCAACAGAGACATGGAAGAAGCGGCAACTCGAGCGGATGCAAGTTTTGATAACATGACGGCAACGAAGTGCCGATGCATGCGAATGATGCGATGATGAATGCAGCAAACAAATAAAACACACGATAACCACGAAGTAACTGGAAGGCGTGTGGAGCGTCGCTCTCGGGTCATTACAGGCCCATCTTCAGCGCCAAGAACACAAGACCCTCGCGAGGGGCCAAGCCTCGCGAGACGGACGACGTCAAGACCTCCAGAAGGAGCGGCCTCCTCAGGCTGGCTCCTAAGGAGCGGAGATTTCTATGCAAGTCCTCACCTCGTGATGATCGGATGACGCAAGCCATGACGACCAAGGCCAAGCGGGCGCCAGCGGGTGCAGAGCAGCAGGTTTCCTCTTTGGTGCTAAGGAGGCAAGCGCAAGCGCGGAGTCCCGAGGAATCAACTAAAGGTTTCCATTTCCATGCTACAAGACGAAGACCGCCAGGACGGCAGGACGGAGGTCATCGCCGAGCCCACCACGGCGTCACGACATGAAGCTTTGCAGACGAAGACCATCTTTTGTCAGGATAAGATGTACTAGTAGTATCCCTTCGAATTTGGACATTGTGGGATCCCTTCCCGCCTTCATTTTGGGAAGAGGACCAACGCCACTATAAATAGAGCCTAGCCACCACCATAGAGAGGGATCGGATCCAGTCCCATCCTCACACCCACCAGCTCACCCAAGAACACACCTCCTGAGGTTGTTCTTCCACTTTACTAGTTCATCCTCAGACCACCTCGAGGCTAATCCACCACAAAGCAGGAGTATGGTTTTACACCGCAAGGTGGCCCGAACCTGGGTAAGCTGTTATGTCCCATTTCCTTCTAGTTTATCGAGCCAGGCCATGGGATCAATGAGTTGGCAGATTGGGGAGGTTGAGTTCTTCGCACGCACCCCAGAGTTCGAATCTATCCAGGGTCTGCGGAGCCCGGAATCCGACATTTGGCGCGCCAGGTAGGGGTGCGTCGGAGCCTCTCTTCCTCCGGTCGATCCGCCCTCGTTTCGCCGTCCCCATGGCTGATGCTCTTCGAGTTCGTGCTGAGCGCCGGGCCGCCCTCACCGCCCGCGTCGCCCAGACGGCACCTGCAGGCGACGGTGCTCCCCGCCGTTCCCCATCGCCTGCGTCCAACGCTGCTACCGGCCCCGCGGCCCACAAGCAGCAGGCTTCGTCGCTGTAGCCTTCTGTGCGGCGTGATACGCATTGCCACTCCGTCGCTGACTCCGGCGGCCGCTTCGTCTTCTCATGCTCGTCGTGGGTCGGCAAACGCGCAGGCTGCGTTGCTCATGGCACGCGAGCTCCTGCGCTATCGCCCGACCGATGATCTCTACGAGGACTGGCTGGACCGCATCACCTAGCTCGTCAGTGCCGCCGGAGAGCCCCCTGCACCGTCCCGTTCGCTGCCTCCCCCGCCGCCTCTAGCGGGCGACGTGGCCCACGGTGCGCCTCCTCCGCCTCCTAGGCAAGACGTCGTCCCCGAGCCAAGGGGTGAGGCTCCACGCGCGACCCGCCACGCAGGGCGCCGGCGCGTGACGAGGAAAGCTGCCAGGTGGTGTAGCGGCCCCAAGGAGAGGCGCGCGCGCTTCCAGCGCCGCCATGCCTAGACCGCACGCCGCCCGAGGCGGTGGTGCGCGAGCGCCAAGATCAGGCTCCACCTCCATGGCGGGCTCCCGTGGCCACGGCAGGATGCCGCGCGTTCATCACGGAGCTACGCCGCGTCGTCTGGCTAGGGAAGTTCAAGCCCGACCTACCTCCGCGCTACGACAGTAGTCCCGACCCTGCCAAGTTCCTACAGCTCTACGAGTTGAGCATCGAGGCGGCCAATGGCGATGAGAAGGTCATGGCGAAGTAATTTCCCATGGCCCTCAAGGATGGCGTGCGCTCGTGGCTCCTGATCCTCCCCACGGGATCGATCTCCTCCTTGGATGAGATGCGAGAGCGCTTCGTCGCCAACTTCCAGGGCACTCGTGACCGCCCGCCGGTTGCGGGTGACCTGCGGCGCATCAAGCAGCAGCCAGGGGAGACCTTGCAAAAATACATCCAGCGCTTCAACAACATTCGCCTCAAGATTCCCAAGGTATCGGACAAGGCCATCATTTCGGCGTTCACTGATGGCCTCCGGGACGTCAAGATGAAGGAAGAGCTCGCCATACACGAGGACATGTGCACGGCTCTGGAGATGTTCAACATGGCAACCAAGTGTGCGAGAGCTGAGGAAGGTTGCCTCTCCCTCCTGGAGCTTCCGGAGGCGGATCCAAAAGACAAGAAAACCAAGGCCAAGGACGTGAAGTGCAAGGGGCCAGCTGTGCTCGCAGCCGAACCTAAGATGAAGCACGGCTGCGACCACCCGGAGTCGTCCAAGAGCAGCCGCCTGTTCTGCGTCTTCCACAACGTGCACAACCACAACACCAACGACTGCCAGGAGCTCAGGGCCATCCGCGACGGGCGCCTCGGTCGTCGCCTCGAGCGCAACGATCGATACTACGGAAGTGGAGGAGGCCGAGGCGGAGGACGCTGGGACAACCGCGACCCCCACCAGGACTGGCGCGATCAGCCTCGTGAGGACCGCTGGCAGGGCCGACCTCGCAAGGGTCCCTGGAGGGATCAGCCTCGTGAGGACCGCCCTCAGGGCAATGCTGGCCTTCCTCCGTTGCCGCCTCCACCAAGAAGGAACGACGACCAGCACCAAGATGAAGGGGCTGGGGGCTTCCAAGAGCCGCGTGCCATTGCTTGCATCCTAGGCGGCGCTCAGGCCCCTGCCTCCCATCGCATCTTCAAGCAGTTCGCTTGTGAGGTGAACGTGGCCCTTCCCAAGCTCAAGGCTACGCGTCCGCTCAGGTGGTCCAAGTACGCCATCACCTTCGACTCTACTGATCATCTCAAGTGCGCGGCCACTGCTGGCGCCCTCCCGATGCTCTGCTCGCCTACCATTAGCAATGTCCTCGTCACCAAGACACTTATCGATGGCGGCGCGGGGCTCAATGTTCTCTCTGTCGATACGTTCGACAGACTCCAGGCGCCGTACGACCAGCTTCAGCCTACCAAGCCCTTCTCAGGAGTGACCGATGGCTCCACCACCCCGATAGGGCAGATCCGCCCCCCTGTCACCTTCGACAAGTGCGACAACAACTGCACTGAGCTCATCGACTTCGACGTCGCCCACATTCGCCTCCCGTACAACGCCATCCTTGGATATCCGGCCTTGGCCAAGTTCATGACTGCGACTCACCATGGCTACAATGTTGTCGAGATGCCGGGGAGCGGAGGCATCATCACGGTCGCCTGGGACGAAAAGGACGCGGTGTGCTCCCTTGAGCGCGCCTACCATGATGCGGCGGTCAAGAACCCATATGGCGAGGGTGCTGTCTACCCTCCTGAGGCCGTCCCCAAGAAGAAGAAGCAGCTGCTCCGACTCGGACCTCAGGAGGATGTGGCGGTCGGTGGCCTTGCCTCAGGACCTGCGCCCACTAACGGGCCGCCTTCCCCTCTCGCATAGGAAGGCGTGCCTGGCGCCCCTGTCAGGCTGGGCTTGGGGGCTCTTCTCTGGAGGGCCTCCGATCTGGCCAACGTCATGAGGGAGTCGCTCGGGCACCATGTGGAGGCGTGCTTCAACGCGCGCTTCCACGAGGAGAGCGCAGGGCGCGAGGCGTCAGGCGCTCAGGAGTTCATCGCCAAGGCAATCAAGGAGCTACAGGAGGAGCAAGCCATGCGTGGCGAGCGTCGTTGCCCACCCCCAGTGCAGCTACTGCCCCTGACGAGGGCAGCGAGCTGCGCGTCTGCGTTAACATCCTAGGTCTCAACAGAGCCGCGTCTCAGGAGCTCTTCTGGCCGTCCCACGCCGGCCGGTGCGAGGGCCCCCGTCACAGCTATGTTCGCATGCCTTTCGGTTTGCTGAACGGGGCTGCCATGCACCAGCACCACATGTGGGGCATCCTGGCGGCTCATGAGGCCAGGCACCAGCGATCCTGTCGGAGGTGGCGATGGATCCTCGTGAGCCCCCTGAGCCTCCTGAGCCTCGCGAGGTTCAGGGCCTAGGCGACTCGTCAGGAGCGACTTCTGCAGCACGCGTCTCCAGCTACTTCAACACTTCTTCAGCAATGGTGCCAGGTGACATTTTTTGGTTTGTTCAGTTGGGGGCACCCCTCGGGCTTCAT